>VYZQ01029616.1:27898-42719 GCA_013400655.1 Mystacornis crossleyi
CATCCTTTATTCTGCGTACAAAAGATGAGAGAGTGTTTGGGTTTGAAGCAACTATTTCCATGCTCATGTTTCCAAAGCTGCACTGAGCACCGATGAAGTAACTGACAGAGTTTCAAGAACTTCTGCACAAAACTGAAGGAAAGGAACAGGTGGCATAAGAAGAAAAAAGTAAATAATGCCACCAAAGGCAAAATCCCAAGGTGCCATTGTACAGACCTGAGATATTAAGCAAGGACAGAAGCTACTGACTGGGGCTGAACAGCAGTGCAGCTCTGATTCCACAAAGAGAAGAAACACTGAAAAGTGCTTGTGTTAAGAGAGGAAAGCACTTCCTAACTCTCTTCCTCCATCCCTGCAGCCAAATCCTGCTTCACTATTGACCAACAAGCAAAATTTGGCCCCAAATTAGAAGAGCAGGCACACAGCATCACACTCAGCAAGCACATGACCAAACCACACACAGAGTCCCCCTTGCCAGGGCAGTGATCCCAGCATCTTTTCTTCTGCACGTTCTCCCCGATCTTCAAGGCAGGAACGCAGCTAAAATCATGTCCCTTGTGACTCCCTTCCTTTTCTGGGCATATCCTCTTCCTTCCTTTGTGCAACTTGAATGCTAAGCTGCTACCACATAGTGTCGTACCAACTGTCAACATGTTGTCCTCTTACAGCCCACTGTGTTCACATTCCTGGGACATCCATACTTCCAACAAAACTTTTAAACCATCTCTGCATTTCCTATAAGACTTCCCTTCACAGTTGTTCAAATAGAAGAAAAAGGCACAGGCAGAAAGCTGTATCAGAGCCCAGGCAATATAAAACATTACTAATCTGAAAGTATTTATTCTTAGCCTTTGAATGCCATTTGAATTTTTGTACGAAAATTAAGCAGAATAAAAGTCAGCTTCTAGAGATGCCACTGGATTTTCATCAGTTTGCACAAGTAATGAGTTTAACATTTTTTCCTCAGTTCTTAAACTGTTAAAAACAGAACTGAAAAAAATACTTGCTCGGTCAAGTGATTTGCTGCAGTTTAAAAAAATTGCTGTTCCACTTTAACAGGCTACGTACCTCTCTCCTTTTACTCCTCTCTTACGTGTCAGAGGAACTAAAAGCACTAGGTGAAAAGTAGGGTTATGCTATATTGGAACTTTCTCCAGTCTTCCAAACCTTTTCTAGCATGACCTGAAAAGTCTTCTCACTTCTAGAACTTCAGGTTTCTTTAGCTTTACAGAAAGAAAAACAGTCAAAGCTACAGTGACAGTACGATGTACATCTCCCATTTTCATCTAGAAATGTAAATAACAGAAGGGTCTAAATATTTGTGTCACAAGCTATTTCCTACTGATACAGTGTTTGTATAAGAAAAGATTTCCAGACCAGAAAAATACCTTAAAATGATAGTGGTAAGACCAGTAAACACATTCAAACTTTTGAGATTCTTCTCCCCAACATCTGTGTTCTAAAAATTCATTGATACAAAAGCACGTTTCAATTTTAAAATACACATTTGTTATGGGATAAAATCCTTGTTTTATGATATTAGCACTAGCAGAGCTTGCTCCAAACTGAAGGCAGAAAATGTTTCACATTGGGAGGAACTGCTCTCATCTTTTCTGTATCTTCAAACCACTAGCCTGCTGACCTGATGCATCCTACACTACCCAAGACCATTTTGATACAGAATACAATAAAGCGGAACCCCCAAAATCCAATAAAATATTCTGAAAGCCATGGAGCTCAAATGCAATAATTATTTCAGTATCAAAATCATTTCAGCAATTTATGGCTGCAAAGGCACAAGTCTAGAAACTGAAGAGGAGCAAATAAGGATGTNCCTTGAAGTACCAAACTGTTTCTTTTCCTCTCTTCTCTCTCGGGCTCCATTTAAAGGCACAGAAATCATGTCTGGGCATAGACCGGTGATGGGGATATAACAGCATACAGTCACCCCATGACACTTCCTTATTCAGCTCTTTCCACTTCACATGCATGCTTCTAGTGCCTCTACCTCTGGCTTTTCAGTCTATTAAACTGCAGCTGTTCCAATTACTGGAAGAGAATAATTAAAAGATGGTGTTGACAGTACTGCCCTAGATATGAGTCAGTTAATTATTAAAATTTCTTTGACCATATATCGTCAAAATATTCAGACCAAAATTCATATGAAGGGAAAACAAATCTCTGCTAAGGAGGAATCCAGAGGAAACCAATGCAGTCACATTTGCAGTCCTCAGACAGCAACACTGTAGCATTCCCCAAATACTGAAGTACAGAAAAAAATTAGCAATGTGCACCTGGCAATGCTTTTACTGAAATGGCAACTTTTCTAGAAATATCAAAGATCTATCTTACTAAGAAACAGTCTTTCAGTTAATTTTTTAAAATTTCATTAAGAAGTTAGCTTTAAAACTGCTACAGACAGTTCTGACAATTATGCCTGTACTCTGACTTGCTACCTGCTGTGCTGTCTCGGAGAAATTTTTTTTAATAACTGGGGGCTTTGAAAAAGCCCTCAGAAACCTTTTTGAAACTGGGGGTTTTGAAACAGCCCTCAGATAGAAGTTACAGCATCTTTTAGAAGCAGTGGTACTGTAGACATCAAGATGCACGTGGCCTCATAAATGGATCAGAGATGCTTACAAAGTAGTTACTATCAAATATATTTAATTCTTTTAAACTGGGCTGACTGCTTATGGAACAAGGAACAATCATAAAGCAGTGAGATAAACTGGGTTTGCAGCCAACCCCTCCTGCTGTCAAAATGCTGTAAGCAGTGCAGGTTCTTGTCTCTATAGCAATATGTGGGGCCATTTCTTAAATGGGAAAAAAAATCCCCAAATCTTTAAATATTAAGTTAGGCAGTCAGGGTATGTCCTATATGTTTAACAAGAAGTGCTCCAGTTTTCTATCCACTCACTCAGCATTTTTTCCTGTATAAATGAGGAAATTTCTGCAGTAACATTTTAGGATGCATCATTTCAGTGAAAATTATTATACATAATTATGCATATATATGCATACTATATATATGGGATTGTGTATATAGGATGTGTGTATATACACATACATACACACAATATATAGACATATGTTGTTTCTATATATATTTGACAAATATACATTTACCCTGCATCTGACACAGCAACTTCCCCTTCCCTTCCAGACACCTCAGATAAGAGAGATTCAAATTCTCACATGACTTTGAGGCTACCAAAGTAAGTGTATGTTCTTCAACAAACCGAAGAGGCTGAGAAGGAATCAAGTTGAGAATTAGTTTCCCCATTTCACACATTCTTCAAATGTCCTTAACCCTGGTCTTTGCATCATTCATAAATGAAAAAAAAAAAAAAAAGATAGTGTAAGTTTGAAACTTCTGAAATTATTCAGCAAACATTCAAAAAAACTCATGCCATTTCCTATAAGGTCACAATCAACTATTTTTAAAATGATTTAAGTAAAATAATTTTGCTTAAATCTTCAGTCAGGTTCCCAAAAACTTGCAGGAAAAGGGAGACAAGAAATAAACTTAGTCCCTGCAGTATTCACACTTTTAATATTTGGAAGCATTAATTTATTAAAATATTAAAGCCTGTCTGAGGTGTATTTGGTAACGACACACAGTCTCAGAAATACTTTGAATCTGTTCTGAAGTGTGTGTTTCTTACCATGAAAGTGGATTTTATTTTATGCTACTTATGGATGACTTGCATTTTCCTGCGTGTATTCTTGAAGAGAGATTTTTTTAAAGTTGAGGTAAGATTTGTCAAGATGCACTGTTAACTTAATTACAAGATACAGGTTATAATATTAAAAAAAAAATCAGCTTTGCTTGGGTAAATTACTGTTACATAAAAGTTATTAAGTAAAATAAGGTCTTAAAACAATTAGTAGGAGGTAAAACCAAAGTGAGCTAACGAAGGTTTCCCATTTTTGATCTAAGCCCATGTACTCTACTGACAACACACCACTAAGAAGAAATGCTTTTGAATTAGCACCAACTTATTCAGAGAACTTGGCTCATCTTCCCCAGGTGATTATATTTAATAAATCAACACAGAAACCTGAATGCACAGTAACAGAAGCCAGACTGACCCTGCTGAAGATAACTGTCTGAAGCAATAGTTATTTTTATTAGGTCAAACTATGACTACAAAGAATTTATTTCTAAACAACTTCTCCACAGCTGTTATAGTCTGTTGGCTGCTCAATTTATTTTAGTAAAGTCTAAATGCCTAAACACATTTATGCATCAGACTCAAATGCTGCAAATATATTAAACAATTTAGTAATGGAACAGAAGCCAGGACAAGCCATGAACAGTATTTCCTGCACCACAGACAGCAAACTGCAAACTACAGGAGTCATGTGTTGAGTAAAGGTTTTTGGAAATATTCTTAAAATGAATGTTTGTAGGCTTTTCTTTCTTTCTTGTGTTATTTACGTGGAAATCTGTTAGTCCTCTTCATTCTCATAATCTTACTACCTTTATCCACTGGAGTGTGTTCTTGTGGTCCTGCACACCTAGAGAAAGTGTCCTTGATGAAAAGGGCAGAAGAGCAAGCATGGGGAGGCAAGAACAAAGCCCTTGATCACTGCTCTTGTGTGCTTCTGTAATGACTCAGTTTCATTAAAAGCCAAAAATACGAACTTTTCCTGAACACAGAATTCCTACTGCACTGTCACCTCTGACGTCTCCAACCCACAATCCACAAAATCTCCGCTATGGGCACTCCTGACACCTTTATCCAAAGGCCAGAACTCCTCAGGAAGACTGACAGAGAGTGAGATTGAAAAGGTTTCAAGAAAGATGATGATGCTTCAAGTCCAGGTTGTCAGAAATCACTGTGTGCAACCTGGGAGCCATGAAAACTGCAGGAATGCATCTTCCAGGAGACCTGAAGTTGCTGCAGCTTGCTGCCCATGGCCACTGGACTAGAGCTAGCTGGATCCTTCAAGAAGTCACGAAAGAGACACCCAGATGCAATCAATTGAATTACCTGCCATCAGATACTGTGAAGCATATTAGATACAAATTTTTATGAAATAGCAATTTGACCTTAAAGTTCAGTTTGCCTTCACACAGGGACATGTGAAAGTCTTAAGCAGCAAAAAGTTCAATTTCAAATTTGTCACTCATGTTAATTGTTTATTGCTAGTGTTAATTTCTCACATTCAGTGAGAGGAAAAAAAAGTATAATTTCTCTAGAAAAGGAGCTTCAAGACCACAGATAATTTCAAATAAATCCCATGAGAACAGGAAGAATTAGTACCAAAGCTAGAACAGCTGAACAGGCAGTGCAGGAAAAAGAGAGTCTTGTTCTAAATTTTAGATTTCTTGATTTCCCCACCCCCCACACCCCTCAAGAACCAGCGGCAATCAGGAATCGACTCCTCCCATTTGACAAAAGTAGGTGTAGCCCAAAGACTCCTTCCCAAAAGACAACATGGGGTAACTCCCTGGTTCATTTGCCAGTGATAACCTCCACACTAACTGCTCCCGAAAGGAAAGTAAAATCAAGTAACCAGGTCTCTTGTTTTGACACACTTCCATACCCAACAGCAACAGTGACAACTGACAAAAATGGATAGTTTCCACCGGTTCTGTCACTTGGGAGGCAGCCATGAGCAAAGACACCGAAGATGTGTGTTTGCAGTTGAATGATGATGCACACCTCAAGGATACCTGTAACCACCACTGCAGTCCTAAATGTGTGGAACAGCTTTAATTGCAAGATTTTGGCAGAGCTGGATACTACCTCTCCAGAAAATATCTAATCATCTTATGGCAAAAAGAGGTTTTAGTGCAAGTTCCCACTGTTGGGTGTTATTCAAAGGCCCCAAGGCCACAGCCTTTCACACGGAGCTGAATGGGATGTAGGGAGGGTGAACAATCAATGAGTGTGTTCATGCCACTGAATTAGCCCAATCTTAGTGGCCATCAACATTTAAAAAACACATGAAACCTTCCAAATGCATACCTTGCTCACATTTAGATTTTTCCAGAAGACTAAAAAATACAATTACCAAAAAAAAAAATCTTCATCTGAACGAGTTCCATTTCTCTGAAATACACCACTGTATTCTACTTCTACATCACTAAATGTCAAAACTCCTGTGTAATAATTAAATTATAGACAGAAAATTACAAACTGCTTTCATCTTTAGCAGCTCTGAGAACATAAATTTAAAGAAAATTCCACATTTCCTGGCCAAAGTTTTGAAATATGCCAATTATTTATTTCAAATTTGTTATGGTGGGCAAATATACAAGGTATTAATTCATTTCCAAAAGCAGATTTAACATTTTAAGATATTCACCTAATAGACTGGAAGAACACTGCAATTGCCTATTTAGTGGCAATCTGGATAATTTAGGATCAAATGAGGACATGCTGCTTTGCATAAAATAATTGTACAGAGCAAGGAAAGTACAAGCTGATTTTAGAAAGACCCATAGAAGAATGGCAATCTTACTTGCATTTTTAAAAACTATGAACTATTTAAATCAAATAAACTCTCCTGATTATAAACCTTTATTTCGTAAAACTTCAGACATCGGACTCCTATTCAAAAGTGAAGTTTAGTGCTTTCACCAATGTCTGTGTAGCAGCTTCTACAGGTCATTTTACCAGCACTCCACACAACTCCTGACAGTTTTCTACATCTTTATAGCATTGCACATGTGGCCACATCCCTTCACCTGGCAAACCCTCCTTCAGAAACACAGAACTGAAAATAAATCAAAGAAGCTCAGAGGAGGAGAAGACTGCAGAGGGGTGGGTGGGAGGCTCAACCCAGTGACAGCCACCACCAGCAGAGCTGCACCACTTCCTTCCACCCACCTCTTTTGGTCAGAAGAAAAGGGTCTAAATTCTGCAAATAACTCCAGGCTCCTATGCAAAACAGTCACATCATTCTCATCTGTGCTGCTCTAGTGAATCACAGCAGGCCCAGGAGAGACCACATTAGAAGAGAAAAAAAAAAATCGAAATATGTGCGTGGTGTAGAGTTCCTTGGGGTGAAATAGCATTGCACAGCTGTGATGCACGAAGACAGTGCAAGAGTCAGCTAAATCAAGAAATATCTGTATTTCAGCACCTTCTGCAGCTGCAGTAATGTACTCTTCTACAGCTGAAAATATCTTTTTGAAGCATACATAGAGAACACCAAGCTAGAGTGATAACTTCGAGCTTGGAAAAGTCCTTCTCTGAAATAGTCGTTAAGTAAAGCAGTTGTAATTTGGGGCTTTGTCTGCCAGAGGGAGCTGAAAGAAAGAGAAAAAATCCCATGTATCTCATTCCTTCAAAAGTTTCAGGGTTGTCCTACACCAATTAATATAAGTATTCTAATAAAAAGGGGGGTTAATGCAAAATCAACCCCAGCTGTGTCTGGCACAGGGCACCCCAGCACTGACACCCCACTGCCAAAACCTTGCCCATCATGCCCAGTGTACTCACTGTAGGAGTGAGTCCCTCCACAACTTTGAATGGAAACAATACCTCCATTTAAAGTGTATTTAACTACTTTTTGATCAACACCATGGTGGAGATGACTGCCCCAGATACAGATTAATAAGGAAAGCATCAAATGACATGGTATCTAATACTTTCTTACATCAGCTTGTCAATAAATGCAAGGTAATACTGCACAAAGACTAAGCTTGCAGTTAGAACAAGATACATATTACCTGAAAAGAGATTGTCATTAAAAGGCTCTGTCCCGGGTTTGGAGACAAAATTTTAGGAGCAAATGCTCCGGAATGAGTGCCTCCTACAAAGGGAAAGGGCCTCCCCCTTTCCTCTGCCAATGAGATGAATTGCTAACAGCAGGTGAAAAGTGGAAAAAAACCCCAAACTGTTTATTAACACAGAACAAAACAGGGCCGAACAGAAAAAATTCAAAATACAACAAATGCCCAGAAAAGGAAAAAACACACGGGCTGGCAACTGGTCCCCCCCAGTCTCGGAGAAGGGAAAGGGAGTCCACACAGCAGCCTGGAGCAGGGCAGATGGAAGTAAAACCTGTTGATCCTCTGGCGCCGGTCCTCCTCCTCACAGCAGCGGAAACTGTTTGGCGTTCCTCCGGGTTCGGACCAGCTGCGGCCACCCCGCAGGCTCCCCGGACCAGACAGAAGGGAAGGAAGGTAGGGAGGCGAGGGGGGGGAAGGAAAAGAAACCAAAACCTTTTTTCCAGCTAGCGGGAACAAAAAAGAAACACCAAGAAACAGTGCAGCGCCCCCGGTACACTCCCTCCCGAGCACGGCCGAGACCGTTGGAGACCGAGCCGTTGAACCGACCCGCACGCACCCCGGCCCCCTGGCTCCGGCCCCGGCCCCATTTTAAAAATACAGCGTCCTTGGGCATTAAGCAGACTGTTAAGGAATAAATAAGCCTTGTAACATCACCCCAGGACAGGCTCATTGGTCTTTTTTGCACACTCTTTTCACATACTGCTTCTAACACTTAATGTTAGTAGGCCTAAAAATCTGCCTGTGGTTAGAGGTGCTACCACACAAAACTATCATTTATATGTTACCGTACTAATAACTTATTCTTCTATAGCACTTGCTAAAGAGCTTAGAGTAAACAGGAATTGGTCTCATTTTGCAAATTGATAAAGTAAGCTATTTAAACAATGTGTTCATGGGAAACTGGGATTCTGTAAAACAGCTCAGGAAAGAATTTCACGGCACACATACTGGATGACCCCTTTCTTCCCCCCTGCATTTTCAGGTAAACGACTTTCAGCTTCAAAAACTTTACCTATAAAAAACAGCACACAAGGGTTTCACATTTTGAAAAAAAAAAAAAGGCAGATGGGTATACCTTAAAATAACAATTTTAAATGCTAAGATCTAAGCTGATCCAACTTCCCTTAGATCAAAATTTCACCGGCAGCTTTAAAATCACCATAGTAGAATCATGCGCATTTCTTGCATTTTGGAATTTCCTGCTTTTAGGAAAACCAGTTATGCCACCTTCTGGTATTCACAAGAACTACTCAACAAGACAAATATTCTAATACATTCCCATTTTAAATGGAAAAAAAAACAAAACCAGTACAAACAGAAAACTCACTTCATCTATGAAACCAATGAAAAATACTACATTTTTAAAGCTTTGGTTGATCTGTGCAACATCGTAGCTAGGACTAGCTATCTTGGACCAGTTTGTACCCAGCCTCAAAATTTCTAAGCCTGTACTACCCAGGAGATGGATTTGATGATCCTTAGGGGTTACTTCAAACTCAGAATATTCTATGACACCTACTGACAAACACAGCACCCTTCCCACACATTACCTGGTGTGAGACATTCTGCCCTTTGCCCCACCTCACCAGCTACAGCAAAGAACTGGGAAAGACAGAGAGTGAAGAGGATGAGAAAACTTGTGGAACAGCTTCTGTACAAGAATCAGCTTTTATATTGGACTTAACAGCACGGAAGGCAGAGATGAAAGAAGAAATACACTGAGAGTATATAGTGTTGCAAAAAGCGTGGTAAATGTGGAGTGTTTATTCACCAGCTCTCCAACACAATAAAGAGAAAAGTTGGCATGAAACTAGCAGATGTTTGGTGGAAAAAAAACAAAACAGAGGAAAGATCTTCACATAACTTGCTGCACCTGTCCCACCAGCAGCTTTTCAATAACCATTTATTACAACACAGATTGACTGAAGCAAAGTGATAAAAACAGTTCAAAACAGAAGTGGTTTGTACCCAGTGCTCCGTAGGTGACTCTAGCATTCACATACAAGGCCAGCAATCAAACTTCTCCACCTCACCTCCCACTACCAAAGCATCCTTGATGCTGTAGTGGGACACATGCGTGGTTATGTAAAAACAAGTACAAGCCCCCTTCCTCCTGTATTATACCTGGATCTATGCAATTACCTCTGTACTGATAAAAACACAAGGGAAGATGAATTTAAGCCATGACTTCAAAAAATTTTTGATCATTTCCAACCTATGCCTTCAATATAAAACTGTTTCTAGATGTCAAATTTCCACCAACAGTTTCTGAAGCAGAAAAAGCTTCAGTGAAGGAAGAAAGAAGGCACAGAATTAGGTATGAAATAACATTAAGAAATTAAGTGGATAACTGACTCCCAAGTGTGTCAACTGATGCTTCACAATCCCTCTCAAGACAAACATCTAGTGATTCTCCAATCTTAGACAATCTCTGACAGAGAAAGTAGGTATTTCTGACTATAATTTTCCACTGCATCTTTGAACTACAAAGTTTAACTATATGAATTTAAAACAGAATTTGGAAGTTTGATGTAGGAATCAGACAGACGCAAGACCATGCTCAGGCACTAATGTACAGCTGAAATACAAGGACATCTATTTGCATGCCCACTTGCTCATCACACCTTCCCACAAACCTCTGCATATTCTTTCAGCCATGTTTACTCAGCTCTCTGCAGTATGTGTCCCATGGTATAATAATTTTCTGGATCTCTAAACAAGGGAAAACTTACATTAAGCAAAGCTTTGCTTTGACGTGTTCTTCCAATTACGGTATATTTCACTCATTCTGAAGTTCAGCAGTTTCCTTTTCTGGAGATTTGAAATTACGATTTTGCCCTCACAAGACAGAATGATAATATGCAGGAGGGTATACACACACCACAAGAAATACAAAGCATGATTTTCATCACAAGCAACACCATGAGTCATGCTGCAAACAATATCTTATTTGCCTGAAAGATTTTACAATAGCAAAGTTGCCCAATTAATACTTTGAGACAATCATGAGAGTAACTCAGACCAGGCAGAATGTGACTGCAACCACTTGAACAAAGTCTTCCTGCATATTGCACGAAGTGTTGTCAGGAAAATGCAATACCATAATCCCACATAACCAACTGTTAAAATAACTGTTAAAAAAAGCCATGCACTAACATCAGTCATGCCTGAGCTGCTCCTGCCTCCTCATGTATCTTTAGACAGACTTTTAAAACTGGAATTGAGTAGATTTCTGCAATTTACCAAAACATATCTTCACTCACTTGGAACAGTGATTCTAAATTTCAGACCTTATACTGAAAGCAGTGTTGGTGTCTAGAGATTCAAAAGGCAATCTCAAAAGAACTCAGTACTTTCATGACACTAAAAGTGTCAAGTGACACTTTCATGACACTTGAAAGCTGAAGCTTTGGAGGCCTTTGAACTGCATATACTGAAAACATAAAAAGAAGGCAAGATTGATTCTGGGGACATGTGGGAAACCTCCACTGAGACAGAGTACTCCAATGCCACAGGATACAGCGGTCACATTAGGAAGGCAGGAAGGCAGGACAGTAAACCAGATATTTATGCAGTAGGATCAGTAATGAACTCAAAGCAAAATGCAGTTGGTAGCTTAAGATAAGATGAAAATTTGCCACAAGAGTTTCTGTAAACACTGAAATAAAAACTGTCCCATGAATAATAAACCTCTGCAGGGAAACCAGGTTACAGCAACTATGAACCCAGGAGTTTTACATAAACACTGTTACAGAAGACTGTTCTTTCTTTAGTGCTTCCCATCAAATTTTTGCAAACTTACGTTCTGGCTCATATCCTGAATCAAGCAACAACATGCACCAAACATGCACCAAACACCAACCTTCTCCTGTTTGAGTAGAAACATAAGCAGAATACCAACAGCTTGCTGTCCACAAAGTAGCTGCTGGGGAGAAATTTCTAAAACATGACAAAATTTCACTGGATCTTGAAATAAATGTCCATTCAGGGATTTATTTTTTTTCTTGGGGGAGACAGGGGTGTGCAGATGGCACTAATCAAAGACTGATTTATTAAATGGAAAACACCTATGTGAAGACTACCAACTATTTTAAATAATTACATTCAATAAATAGCTAAGAATTTTTTCAGGATCTTCAGTCATTGTATCAGGCATCTGGATGTAAAATAACTACATACAGAATTTGTAGATAGGCACCCTATTTATAATTGTTTTTTATCAACACCCTACAACAACGCACAAGGTGCAGTGTGACTAAGCTTTTACTTCGGTACTCTAATCTGATGAAAGACTACAGAATCCAAAGGGCAGAAGCAAAATCAACTAAAATTATTGAGCCTTAGCTTTCTGGTGTTGAATGCACAAATTCTTTTTCACAGCAAATTCCAGCAGTGTGATTCAGTTCATTTACCCTCCTCCCTCCCTTGGCTCCTGAGTTCTGCAACAGTCTTCCAACACAGTCAACTGGCTGGAGAACAAGGCCATTCCTGTTCTCCAGTATCACTGCTCATTACTCCTGAAGCATATACAGCAGAGGGATGGCTGCTCCAACTGCACACCAAGCCAGCAGCATCATATAATTATCATCAGCCAACGTCTTTTCCACACCCCACTACAGAGCAGCAATGAAAGGATTTCCGGTTCCCAATGACAGATCAGTGATGTCCTGGCAAACACCCTGAGCAAAACCCAACGCAGACAACCACGTACTTTGCTGTATGGGCTGAGCTCTAAGTACCTGAAAACAGAACTGAACAGAGTCACATTGGCACTCTAATTACTGGGAGACAGAACAAGAGAGGAGAAAACCTGGCTGTGAGAGCAAAGAGGAACCCAAATAGCAGGCAAAGATGCTGCTCCAGCCAGGAGAGAGCAGCTTTACAAAGCCTGCAAATTCCTTTGCTTCAGCTCTCATGTTCTGCTTCACTCCACATTGCTCTGACTCACTCAAGTCACATCAATTTAAGCAACAGCAATACAGCTTTGCTCCTTGTCCAGCTGGGCTTCTGAGGGACTTGCTGACTTGTTGATACATGACCTCTGTGCTCTTTGGGACAACAGAAGCAAAATGAGACCATCTGAAGATTTAACACATTCACTTCATATTAAGGCTCCTCGTGGATCCTTGGTTGATCCACCTCCACCTACCCGGCTGTCAGCTTGGAGTCAACCACCCTGTAACAGGTGAGCTGGAGCAGAAGATTAAAGTGGAATTCAGGAATTTGGAACAGGGTAGTTGCAGGATGAAAACGTTTGGAATCCAAGATGATGGAGCTGGATGTGATAACATAGCTTGGGAAAATGGAAGGAGATTAGCAAGATTTTCAAGTTTCAGCACTGCCATAGCAAGGTCAGGCATAAATACACACACAGTATTGTGACAAGGCAGAACAGCAGTAGTTATAGCTGAAGGTTTTCTGTGACAGACATTGACATTTTAACAGTGCACTGTTACCTTCAGCTATTAAATTTGCTATATCCGCAGGGATCATACTGATGTCTGGATTTCAGATTTCAGTGTGTGTCTATTTATGGGATTGGAAGTCACCAGGCTGTAGAACATAGTTTGAAAAACTGAGCTGTTTCCCTGAACAGCCTTCGCTGGTCCTGCAGGATACCTGTATAATACCTCTGAAGATCACATGAAAACTTAACAGTTGCTTCAACTTTCATTCTCCACGACAGGACATTAATGCAAATATAACCCAACACTTCTCATTATTACAAGATGTCCTTAACAACATTAGTAAGCTTAAAGTGCAGCTCATTAAAACAGATCAGTTTCAGATGCAAAACCGATCTCTCCGTACAACAAACACAAGCAAGACTGTGTATCCTGTTTTTCCAGCAGCCTCCACCACTATGCGATTATTTTCCAAGATATGACTGATTCTGCATCCAAGTGAACTACAACCTGAATCAGAGACATCCCAGATGTCCAATGACAATGGAATAATGGGAAGTGTATTACCAAGCTGCACACGTGAACATACACAGGCAGAACACCTCTAGAACTTAAAGAAAGTAGGAGGTTTTTGATTGGTTGAGTTTTATAATGCAAGGGGGATTTTGTGTTCAGGTGTGGGGGGGCGTTCTGTTCAAATAAGGCACAAATATACACATACATCAGTTGTTTTGGGCTGGGGTGCAGTTTCTTTCATTTGTTTTAATTGTAGGAAGTACCAAACTATTTGGTAACCATGAAGAAAGGGACACTTCTCTTTTCAAAATTAGGTCACTTCTTCCATTAATAGCAAAATTAAATAAAACAGGTCAGACACAGCCAAAGAAAAGTTCTATTTATTTTTTCCCCTTCCCTTTTTGAATAGCAGATAATGTAATTCTTCCATTTTGACTAAACGGAGGGACATTGATTAGAGCTAAACTTCACCACCAAAAGAATTTTCTGGGAGTAAGCAATTTAACACTATTGCTTTTCAAGATTACAACTTTTATTTCAAAGGTGTTCATTTAGATAATCAGCTGCTAGCTAAGGCAGATTAAACTGCATATTAAAATGATTCATTTTTGAAACAACAGGGGTCATTTCTGAATGTTTTGTACATTATCAATTTAAGACCTATGCCAGTTTGTACCCAGAAGTGATACACATGGTTTAAATATAGGGTCGCAATGGATAAATTACATGCAGACAAACAAATACCATACTCTCTCAAAGGGACAATGCTATACACACTATGTGAGCAGATTATTTTAGATGTAGGACTTTAAAGCACCTTACTATAAGCATAAAGTTGCTTTGGTTAAAGCCCTTCTTTTTAACTTGATGCATTCAAATAAACAGCAAACGGAGCAGGGAAACAATTACTCATACTCAACAATTAACTATAACCACCACTCATCAGGAGAACAACTAGAACCAGTAGGCACTCACCCAAGTGACAGAAGACAGAGATAGGAAACTAAAGGGGAAGTGACAATCAGCATGAGATTACACTATACTGCTAACAAGGTGTCATCAGATGGAGAACTTTTCAAAGTCAGAGCTTTCCAGAAAAAAACTGCTTACAGTATACTGATCCTACGAATACACAGACTTCAAAGACCTT
>VYZQ01029616.1:47873-73708 GCA_013400655.1 Mystacornis crossleyi
AGGAGCACATTTCATCATAAACTTAAGACCCCTAATCTTACTTTTCTTTTCCATTAAAGTATAATGTCCCTATTCAGCTGCAAAATGCATGAAAACTAATCAAGATATTTGAGCATGCAGCTCAAAAGTTTTCTACAAAAACATCCTGCACTACAAAAATAATGATTCTTCTTGTTTCTTTGAGAGAATGAACCCAGTCACTCCAACATAAATTAACCAGATCAGCCAAACTACCATTACGGGTGTGCAAAGTACAGCACAAGATAATAGAAACAGTGCCATAGCTTCCATGTTCATGTTATAAAGGAACAATTATGTTTTAAGTGAGGATTTAATTCCAACATAAGACACTGAAATAAGGTTGCTGGAATTTCTGTCAGGTTAAGGTGATCAACTCTGCATGAAATGACTGCTGTAAAGCTATGGAGTCCATCTCCTGTTTTCCATGAGAAATTAAGAAAAATCACCGAACTTTACTAGTTGTAAAATGAAATTCAAAAGTTGAACAAGGTTTTCAGAGATTTTAATTTTATAAAGCCTTGGGTGAAAGTGACAATATTTATATCAAAACAGTCTTCTCATTTCTTTTCTTCGATCCACACGCTACCTTGAGTTTTGGACAGATATACATTTATGGTTTTTATCTTGCCTGCAGTAGTACATCGCTAAGGACACGCAGTTTTGCCTGACTGGTAATTTGTTTGCTGGGAGCAGTAAAGAAAGAGTGTTTCGTTTGTAGGATCCTGTCCCTTGGCATGAAAGTGAAGACATAGGAAATATGAAGGGTGCTGTTTCTCTAAAAAACTTACACATTCAGACCAGCAAGGGCCTTAAACCAATGCAGTTACATTGCTAACTTACTTTTATCAATTTATGTCATCAATTAGGATAAACTGGGAAAAAGCCATCTCCTAGAAGTGTATGCTGCAGGTATAAAGAGTTACTGGCAAATAGACAACTGTTTCCAAAACTTTTTTCTATCACATCTTCAAGATGCAGCCTTTTCTGCCTTGTTATCTAGTCAGGTAAAGTCCATCTTTCACAAAATTAAATTGTTCTGGCTTCCGACAAGCCCCACATTTCTTAATCTTTGAAACTACTCAGCTGTCTTCCCGCCTTGTCTCTTCAGCCACGTGAATTTACTACAGCACATCCATCCAATACTCCTGCTTCTCCCACCACATCCAGCATGAAAAGCTGCTTTCTGATGCCCTTCAGGGGTCAGCTTTGCTCGTTTTGCAACGCTTTTTCCCCTCAATTAGATCAACCTTTGGCAAAGCATCCAATAAACACTTCTGTGTTCTCTTCCATGGGACCCCTAATGCACAAAGGTGCCAGAAAAGAAGAAGCAACAATAATTTCTCCTTCAAAACAACACCAATCTGGCAATGGCACATGGCACTCAGCAGTCAGAGTGATGATATATGGCAAGTATTACTTCTTAGGCACTCGAGTTGATTTTCCACAGATCCCCAGATGGTCCACAAGCTCTTACAGCAAGAATTGGGAGCTCCAGGCTGGCACAGCACAGGCACAGCGTTGTAAGTGAAATTAAGCAGCAATTGTTAAGGTAACACTTTGCCTCTTGCAATCCCAGTACAAAAACTTGGTAATCTCTGATCAAAACCCACCAAAACTATGAAAAGGGGTGTAAGCTGATTGCAGAGCACTCTACTAGCACAGTAACAGCAGAGACTCAGGCCTTTCCATCAGAGGCTATTCTGATCCAGCTGCAAATACTCACATGCAGCATCTGTTGAGTCAGGGCTGCTAAGGAGCAAGGATTAAAGCAGGCATCATAAAACATTTTTTAAAGTATTTCCCATGGATTTTTCTCTTTAACTGAGAACACTATGACACCATTCCCTATTACAAAAAGAAAAAATTAAATAACAACAACAAAACTATTCAGTTTGGCTCCTTGAAGCAAGAGCAATTTTTAATAAGTTGTGCAAAACTGTCCAAAGACTAAATTTTAAGGAAGCTTTGTTAATAAAAAAACCAACACACTTCATATTGCACTAAAGAGTTCATCAAAATTCAGCTGGAGGCATAGTAGTGCTGAATCAGTGCAGACTTCCTGAAATGCCATTTACAAGCAGTGAATTTCAGGTAAGGCACATACGCTAAAAAGGAAGTGAGACTAATAGAACAGGACTCACTACAATGAACTCTGTATTACAAAACCATAATTAAAATAAGTGCAAGTAATTCTTGTTTTATGTAAACCATTCTACTGCAAAATTAGCTTGAACAGCACACAGAGCACTGTTAAAGCAGCGTAAACCCTAGTGAAAAATACACCCTAGCAAGCAGGAGGCAATCCAGCAGAGGACATACTACCAATGTGCAGAGTGTAAAGTTCCAAAAGATTTATCGCTTTGCCCTCATCATCCTAAAACACTTCCCAAAACAGCTCAGAAGGACATCTGTACCAAACCAGAATACAAACTGCTTCACTGCATAGCCACTACAATCTTTAATAAGACATTTTACAGCAGCAAAATAAACCTCTTGTGCTGTTACTTGCAGAAAGGAAAACCCTTCTACAGTCTTAATGAAATCTAAGCTATAACCTCAAAACCATTCAGCAATTTCAACCCCTGCATAACATTTACAGGAACATAACTGTGCTTCTATGCTCCCAAGCTAAACAGGATTATTTCATGGCCTAAGTAAACTGGCATCTTGGTTCAATCCCTCTCTTGGCAGTTAGGGGCCAATTCCTAAATTGAACTCCAAGAAAGACAAGTCTGACAATACCAGAGTCATTGTAAAATTTCAAAGCAAACGGTGGCATTTTACATAAAGATTAATGTAATTTAAGTTTAAAGCCAGACCTGCCTGTTAATACATTAAGGGAGATGTAGGAAAATACATAGCTGGAGCACACTTTTACAGAAACTTTAATCCACTACCTTGTATCTGCCACAAGTCATCTGAGGTCCCTCCTTTCTTTGTACATCACTTCTAAAGTTTATCTCCTCCAAATGAGCTCTTCTGTCCATATTAATGACCTAGAAGATGACACTGCTTCCATCCTCTACCTTGGTCTAAGTGAACAGCTCAGCCTGCTGCAGCCTCAGACAGAGCAGGGACAGAAGCTCTTCCCACCAACACCTCATCTCAAATGGGGCAGGGACCTGAAATTCCCCCATTTCTACATGCAGCAGATGATCTCAGGTCAGGGCTCTGTGCAAGGACAGCCTTAAACCACTGCACTGAACAAAAAGTAGCAGAAAGCAGAATTTTTACAATGCTGAGGTATGTGTATTAAAACACTGTCTTAAATGAAATATTCTTCTGAATTTTAAGTCAGACGATCAACTTTTTCATGCCTGGATTTGCATAATGAATCAAATTTAAATTCACGTATTTATGGTGAAATTAGTCAAATTATTATGAAACTCATTAGCTTGCCCAAAAGCATCTAATCAGTTTATTTAGAAGAGTTCTTAAAATGTTTGTGACCTTACAGATTTCCCATCTCTTCAGTATTCTGTAAAGGACTTTCATTTCATCTGCACTTTCCAACCCTCATAAAGCCTTTCCCTGATACAAGTCACCTGTGGCTACAACTTCATTATATTAAAGCTCATTCATCATCACCTCCTCTTAATAAATCCACAGTAATGAAATAAACTCTGCTGACAAAAGTTTGATTAGATAAGCATTGCACATAAGAAAAAAGCTGTACATAAGAAATCCAGGAAAGTGAAAGAAAAACCTGTATTGTCTAAACAAAGACAATAGGACCATGACATTTGGATCCCACCTTCTACTCACTACCAACTGAAAAAAATCCTAATATGAAATCAGCTGCTGACTGTCAATTATTTTAAGAGCATAAAGCTTTGTATGGTTACAGAAAGGCCAACAGAACATATTAATTAGTCCATTCAGGAGGGAACTGAATAGCTTAGATACACCATGTCCCTTCAGTGTCCAACTTGTCACAAACTACCAAGGGCACAGCTCAAGCACCTTTTACTATTGTACAAATTAGATTCACTCAGACATGGGTAGATGTCAGGTAGAACAAGGCACCCTCATTCAGCCTGTCCAGAAAAAAAAAATCAGCATAGGGAATGCTGTGCATCTCTGTGTTTTGATTGAACTTCATGTTAAATATTATCCACTAAACTTAAGAATTAATATTTCTGAAGTTTATGAATTTAGGAGTCAATACTATATGAAAATGAAATAGCTTTTCTTGTACATTTGCTCTTTATTAGAAAAGCTACTTTTTAACTTAATGGACTAAGTTGCAGTGTGTATTTCAAGCCCTTTAAAGCCTTCAGTTTGAGCATGCAAAAGGTGAAATGTTTTTTCAATTTTTCACCAGAAATTCTACACTTCAAGTACACAGTAATAACCACAAAAAGAACAACAGCAACAGGCAAATAACAATTTCCTTTATACAGCCCACAAACTTGATAAATACTTCTCAAGATATTACAGCATAAAGGTTAAAGCCTAGGTTATGATCATGCAGAACTGGGAAACGGAACCAGTTCCTTCAGCTCCATCCTGCACCAGACTAAACTCTGTTCAATTCACAACTTATCCCACTATATATTACACACGTTCACCCTTGCAATAATGCCATAAGACCTAATGGAACTGTCCACATAGATATTACCTGTTATTGCAGCTACTAATGCTGACACAGAGGAGTATTAATGTAGGCAAATCCCAAAACACTCTTCATGGTGGGTGCCATTGGCAGTGAGCCTTATCCACTCAAGTATCAGAGCACAACCTGATCCAGCCCAGTGCTGCAGATCATGAAAAGCTGACTGCTATGCAACTAAAACATCCTTAACAGCAACCATTTGTACAAATTTAATGCCAGCCCTACAAAATAACTGCTGTCTATTTTACAGAAAGTCTTTTCTGCAAATGACCTCACTAAAATATAGTCAACGTCTGTAAATAAGCTCCAAGAAAAATGTATGTATTATCAGTAACTGTAGCATCACCATAAGAACACTTCAAGGTATATAGACTGATACTTGGAACATTTATACCAAAATGTCTTGTTTAATTAAAAAAAAAATCAATCAAGTTCCAATTTTATTAAGCAGATAATATTAAAGAGATCTGATTTTAAAAATAATGAAATAATGAAGAACATTGCACATTATCGTTGCTACTCAGCCAACTGCAGCAAAGACTTCACGGACTTTGTCCACAAGTGATCTCAACATAACAGAGTAAATCAAATCAACACTATCTACTGGGTAAGTCAGCTGGATCAGGACAAGGATTTCTCCTGCTGCTTCATAAAGAATACAGCATCTGGACAGGAGACTTACAAAAAAATCTTCACGTGGCCTTCCTGAACCAGCAAGCAGAGCCTGGAAGAAGCCAAGGGAAAGATGACTACAAGCCAACATTACCTTTAAGCTGATTTTCTCTTGAGTGAAAGCAAGACAGGCTTTCAAATCAGGCACTATTTGCAGATGCTGAACCATAATGAGGACACTGAGCAACAGTGATTTTTTTTTTAAAATTAGTTTCTAAATAAATCACAAAACCGTATCTATGAAAATATCCAAAAGGCTCTGGGAAGAGGGAAGCATAAAAACCATATAACCTTTCTCTTAGATCGAGGTAACAAGAAGGGCAAATCACATGTTAAGAACCCAAACTGGTTCCTACCTAGAAGTTGAAGCAATTACTAGTCTATTGTAATAAAAGGATTTTTCTTCAGTTTAAGAAAAGAACAAAGAAAAAATTTTCATTGTGTAGCTTTAATGCTACAAACATAGGAAAACTTAGAAATCAAGGCGCCTGAGGGAAGAGCAGTTCTTCTAACTAGAGTTCTTCCATGCCAAGGAAAGCACTGAAGTTGTCCACAAAGGCACCATTCTCCGAGATAATTACCATCAGAACAAAGCAGCAACTCCAGAGTATCAAAGTTAATTGTTTAAAAGAAAGCACTCAAGACCACATTACTTGTGGTAATGAGGCAGTTTCCTATGTTTAATTGTGCTCTGTATTCAGTTGGTTTGTCCCTGTTACCCTCCTCCCTCCCCAGTTGGTATGTCCCAAATTTGAGCCGCTCCCCTTGTACCCCCTATATGGCTGTTCCCCTCCCCTTGTTCTGGCAGATTCCCTATCAATCACTCATGCCCCTCCCTTTATTCCAGTTGGTTCTATGTCTGTCACCTAAGCCCTCCCAGATTGCCCTTATATGGTCCCTTGCCAATCCCTGAGACCCTGCCCCCTCTGGTGCCCCCCCTTTGGAAACTACAACGCCCCATTGGGGCATGTGACCATCTTCCCTCCACCTTTCAGGACCATTGGTTAATGTATTGTCTATCCTCATCGGTATCCCTCCCCCTGAAATCCCTATTGGCCCCTGTGGTTGGGCTACTACGTTTGTTACCTCCCCCTATATAAGTTGTTGTAATGTCTCAGTTGCAGCTTGTTCTCCATGGGTCGCCTTCGGTTAGTAAAGCTCGTACTGTATCCAGAGGCAAGCCTCCCTGCTACTTTTTATCTCTTCTCTCGTTGGGGCTGAGCACCGTGGACCTTGGGGCTGTGTGGAGCTCCAAAGGAGCAGCTTTAAAGCTTCGTGCCTCCAGCTGCTCCCCACACCTGCCGCACACCGCAGGGGCTAGCCAGGGCTGCGGTCAGTGAGCGGTCACTGTGAAAATTACTCATATTATACTTACACAAAAAAAAAAAAACACAAAGACTATCATGGAAAATCCTAAAATAACATGCTGCTTTAATTCACAACTGTTGAAGGAAATTGACAAAAAAAGAGGAAACACTGGGACTAACTACTCCAAAGGAGTGAGCTGGCTGAGGCGCCTACAGCACTAGAAACAGCGTTTTTATGGAATCCATCTGAAAAATAAAAACATTGCACCCCCTAATTGTGATCTCTAAAAATGACCTTGTCTCCACAAAAGTAAATCCTTTAAGTACTTATTTAGGTATAGTTATATTCCATCATGGAGGTTCTTCCTCTCCTGTAATATTTTAGGAGTGTGGTTTAGTTGCTTGATCCCAGAATATTGTTGTTTATTCCAGCAGACAAGAACTGAAAACTTTCAGAAGAGCTTCTACTGACAGCTACTATTCCCATCATCTTTATGGCAGATACAGCAGACTTGCAATCCAAAATTGGATGACGACAATAAAGTGTTAAGAACCTGACATGTAGAATAAGCTTCTGTAAGTAACAAGTTAACCCTGCTAAAGGTTCCCCATACCCACCATGTCAGGGGTTTTACTGCTGTCTAGAACAGTTTCAGCAGTCAACAGTAAAAGCCTTTGGTAGACTGATCACTACAGACAGGTAAAGCACTGTGGTTAATCACTTATGAAACCATACATTGCTCTGTCCTCCAGCTCTTTCCTTCAACAATCAGGTTTGTCCATGGTTCCCATGAAGGGCTCTACACTCACAGCTTTCCACACCCAAATGGAAGTGTTAGACGAATGGCACAGTTATTCTAAGTTAGAGAATTAAAAAAAAAATTAATTCCCACATTAGCATTTTGGGCTTTTTAGAAAACACACATCAGTTACTCACAAAGAGTCTCTCCACATCATCTCTGATAAGCGGAAATATCTCCTCTATTCTTCATGCACCTGTGGTCAAACAGAAAAGAACTGAAGCAGAGTCACAGACAGACATCCCCAAACAGCACCTGCCTCTCAGATCCCGTGGATTTTCACAAAACAAGCCAAGATTTGTTCCAAACGTTCACACACAATCTGTTTCCCCATTTCACTTACTTTCTCTGGTAAAATTACAGAGATGAAGGAGCACAAAAGAAAGAAAAGTGCTTCTTGTTTGCATGCATTAGGCTGCTCTTTGCTGTGGAAACAAAGATGAATTATGAAAACTAGCCAAGTGAACGGAGAGCACATGCCCTAGATTTTTCAAATAATCTCTTGGTTTAACCCAGTTGTTCCTGAGCCTACCTATCCCATGAACAATTTACTAAAATGGAAGCTGTGACTCATTAAAGCCACCATTTCAGAGAAACAGCTCAAATTAGTTATAAGCACGACGTAATCACATTAATTTGTATAGAAGAGGCCAGAATCTTAATGACTTCCATTTCTAAGATGTAGTACTACAGGTGATAAACAAACTCCTAGTTCATTTTATTTTCTTAGGTCTCAAGAGTATGGTATCTTACAGCCTTTAACCAAAATGAAGGACTACAGACTATATTCTGGCTCATGAAATCACACCTCCACTTGAAAGGACAGTGAACAAGTTGTAACATTGCTATTTGCTGACATTTATTTGGAAACATTGCAAAATATAAACTATGCAATACCCCTGAAAAGAGCCACACTTCAGATTTTTGGTCCTTTACATATTTTACATTTATAAACATAACTGAATAATAAAAACTTAGTAGCTGAATGAATTGGGTATTTCTTTAAAGCAATTTGCTATTAATTCACAGCCCAAAGAAGAAATTCCTTTTTCTTAGTCAATACTTTTAAGAACCAAAAGCAAATTTTTAGGTAAGGTCACAAAACAGTAGTAGTTTATATATAAAAGAAAATAAAAGCTTCTGCAAATCATCCTCTCTCCTTCAACTACTCTGTACCATGACAAATAAAATTTTGACTTCAGAGAGTAGACACAAGGTCTCCTAATTTAAGAGCCTAAAATCTTATTTTGCTAAAGCAGACTTAGACATTTAGTGGAAGGAAATAGCACACAGTATTTGTAAGCATGAATTATAAATTCAGTGTATGCTTTGCAATACTTTAAACATGCCACAACTGAGACAGTATCAAACAGAATTGTTTAACAGCACCTACCTTGCCCACTCCCTCCCACTGATACTGCAGCAGCTGGTAAAATAAAGTGGTTCTTAACTCCTGGTGTTGCTACACCTCAGGACATCCTTTTGTTTGAAATAAACTTTAGGTTTTCCTCTGTTAAAGAAGTCTGCTGAGTAAACAGGACGGGTTTTATCCATCCTCCATCACAAAACTAGCATTCAGAAAGTGCCACATCACCTGAGCTGTTCTCCTACCATCATTACTCCATTATTTGTGAAGTCCTGTGGGATGTGCAATGTGGTTACTGCAATCAGGATGGATGCTGCAGTCTCAGTCCTTCGTTTACCATCCTACAGGCATTGCAAAGGCTTCTCTAATGAGACTAATACATTACTCAACAGTATGAGGGGATCAAAAAAATTCCATGTTAAAATAGAAATTTTCATACTCAGAAAAATTTTAGTTAACTTTTATCTTTAACAATAGAGCTTCTATCATCCTCAGTGTTGATTCTACATTCCCAGCATATAGATATCAGAAATTCACACCTCTGCTTATACCTCTGCCACAGAAGGGATAAATCTGATCGCCAGCACATCTGATCGCCCCCTGCCAGGAGCTGGGGGCTGAATTTCTCACTACTGTGCAAGGTCCTGAGATCTCCGGTTTGCAGGGTTTGCTATTGTAGCTGCTATTATATTTTGCCATCATTCTTTCAGAAATGCAAAAAGAAGTACATATATTAATGAATAAGGATTCATTTCTTATATAAATGATTACATTTCTTTTAACAATCTTCAGCCTGAATACACGAAGACAATTTAAAAGAGGTGTGGTTGAGACCCATGTAAAATTGCTGAGCATTCCTGAGAAGTTACACTACTTCTAATTCCAGCTCCATAAAGCAAACACACTACATGCATTGTCATATGCCACTGAATGCAACTCGCATGGTGGATACCCTCTGAAACTTATTTTTATGCCTGTAATTCATCTGTCAGGAAGCTCTAGATTATTCAGGGTTGATAGTGCACACTGCTTATGTAGGTTACTTGTATCAGTGACAGCCAGCTCTTCAGAAACAACAGCAAATTAGTGACACTAGACACACCAAGGAGTGACAAAGTGTGCAGGGCACAGCCTAGGAAGCCGTTAAATGAACAAGGCCACACATCCTCAGGGGCAAACATGAGCATCCAGGGAACATGAACAACACTTGTCAGAGGCCAGACCTCAGCAAACATCATTCTTACAGCAGACAAGCTGTTTTTAAATGATTCTCAGAAATCACAAAGCAGATGCTGGGATCGAGCCTGACCTACAGTGGTGTCTTGGGGTGACTTTATGCTGTTGTATCCCCTATCATTGCTCTATGCCCAAACATGATTCCTGTGCCTTTCTGTGCCTTTGAAACTGGGTGCAAGACAGAGAAAAAAACTGAGCAAACTTTTCAAAACAGTTTGTGCTTCAAGGACACAGAGATTAGCTGCTGCTGCTGCTGAGGAGTGAAGGAAGCACTCTTCCTGCTTTTCAGGGTTTTTTCGGCTCTGTTTCTTCAGAGAGAGAGGGACGGAGAATGGTTTTTCTGGGACTTCGGCTTTTCCCTTCTTCTCTTCTGGACTTGTTCAGAACACCAGGATATTAGAATCCCACAGGGGACCTTCCACCGGATTGGAGGGGGGCCCACACCAAGCCAGCTCCGAGGAGAAGAGAGACCACACCCACAGAAGGACCCTAAAATCTTTCAGGTTTCTCTCCACGGCGAGAGGCTTTATTATTTAGCATTATTATTCTTTACCTGTGTGTTTGTTAAATAAATAGNTATCCCATGTAGGATGAAGACACCTACCTTTCAAACCAAGACAATAGTTTTTATTTTCTCTTTCACATTCCTCGGAGAAAAATCTTTTTTTTCCCCAAACCTGGTGGGGGAGGGGCAGCTATAACCTGCCTTCCTTTGACGAGACATTCCTTTTGGACATTTCCCCTGAATTTGGCCCAAAGCCATCACAATAATCCCAAAACCATCACAAGTGGTAACACAGTCCTTCTTCCAGCACAGCAGACAACCGGAATCAAAAACTAATATAACAAAACTGCTGAAAAACAGAGTGCTGGTGAAATCCAAGGGGGCAGGAGGCTGAATTCTCACTTGGGAACACTACTGAGGGCCACAGTCCCATGTTACTTAGTTACACAGTCCCAAGTTACTTAGTACTTGCCTACCTTGTGCTGGAACAAACTACCCAGCTGCACAGTCCAACAGCAAACAGCTGTGAGGGGACAAGCAGTGCCAGCACAGCCAGTGCTGCCTCAGCCTGGCAGCTGCCACAAATCCACAGCACCCACTGTGCAAAGAGAGAAGGAAGCAGCACTGTCCCTTTCAGCAGCAACTGATTAAATCTGACATCGAACTATGCTCTTTAAAGAGTGGCTTTGATCTCTAAGTAAGTAATAATAAGAGAATCTCTCTCTAAATACAGAGAATATATGCCTAAAGAAGCATTATCATCTTACAAGTCAGAGGCAGACCAGCCTGATGTAGGCAGTTTTCAGCATGAACTTCGTACACATTTCTGGAGAATAGCACAGCCTCCCAGTTTATATAACACGCATCAGAGTTGCATCACCCAAGAGCAGCATTAACCTATACCAACTATCACCTGATAATCATTACCAAGTAGAATAATTTACTGACTTCCACCCACAAACCAGAAGTATATAAGTACTTAAACATTTTTCATAAAAACTGAGTCCAGGCACAAAAGAAACCCCCTATTATAGACTACAGAAAATACAACTGAAGCTACCGATTTGCTTCAGTCAAAGTCCTGCATTTTTAAAAACTCAGCGTCATGAAGGAAGCCAACAAAGTGTTGAAATACAACTCTAGGTAGCAGAACAGATCTTATCCTATCAGAAATTTTGCAATTGTATTTGTAAAGAAGTCTTGCCCACCAAAAGCAGCGCTACCATGGTTGTCAAGTGCAGTTACAGAATGGCCTTCGTTATTGTACTTTAAAAATATGTTTAATAAAAGTTTTATTCAACCTGTTTTAGGAACACAAAATAAAACAAGCTTCAGCATGCTCACACAAGCTTAGAAGTCTTCAGTAATACTTCAAGTATTAAAAAAACTTCCATCTTCTTGGTGTAGTCTTTCACTCACACAGAAAGAGAAAAAAGTTTCCTGAAGAAGATCGAGTCATTAATACATCACATATAAACCACACCTAAGTAAAACACCTGCAGTTTAAAATAGCACCATAGGCAAGAAGAAAATGCTATGTTATACTGAATAGCTGTGCTAAGCCTAACAGACATGGTTTGGATGCCCTTATATTATACTCTCAACATTGGGAGCTTCAGCAATTACAGCATAGCATAATCCAGTCCTAAGGAATGAATGGACTTCTCTTCCATTACCTTGAGCCCTAACAAGATTATCTCCACACACAGCAATCCTAGCCTGGGACCAAAGAGGGGTTGACAAGGAATAGACTGCAAATGACACAGCACAGAGACAGTGAGTCTAAGATGCCAGCACAGGGAGGGGACAAGGATGCAGCAGGGACCAGTGCCCCAAAATATAGGAAAGCCTATGTGAGACAAGCTAGTCCCCTGCCAGATCCACAATGACCTGACAGCTTAGTGACTTGCCTGGGTTCACATCAGCTCTGTTCCCTGGACAGCAGCACAGCTCTGTCTCTCCTGCCCTTGGCTCAAACATCTGCACCCTCTTGTCATCCCCAGCTGCAGGTCCAAGCATTGTTCAGAGCTGTGCACAGCACCCAGATGGTCTGGCAGTGGTAGCTGCCCAAAATGCTGTTGTCCTCCTACTGCTGCTCCTACAGCCACAACGCAGAGCAGGCCCCTACCAGTGACAATGCCCATAACTGCTGCTGTTTTCCCGTGTCCAGACAATAAAGCAGCTTCCATGCCACCCCTCTCCTAAAGGCAATATGAGCTTCTGCCTCTGTGCTTATGACTGCAGTAAGGTTTTTAATCATTATCTCCCAAGAGTGCTGACAGCACAAAGTTATGTCTTACCCTCCATGGTTTGCTTCCATTTGCCAGGAACTCCATTCTGGACAGTCAATGTCACAGATTTAGAGGCACCAACTAGTACTCTGGAAGTGTTAATGAAAAGGCCAGTTCACATCAGACTGGAAACAAGTGATAAAAACAGGAGGTAAAAGCCTGTGAAGCTTCCTAGTAAAACAATGCACATACACTTTAGCAGACTGAAATCTTCCAGTCTTCACAAGTGACTCCTGGATAGCCAGTATACAATATATGGCAATAAAAGCAAGACAGCTCAGAACATTAAAGCTCATTTTCCCACCTTCTGCTGTAAAACCTCTTGGCACCCTCTCCTCTATCACACACCAGAGTAGCAGAACCACCTGCATCACTGAGAAACTGAATCCTTGGTATTTCCTTATTGCTACCATTCAAGTATCCTTGTGGCAAGCCACCTTGGAATCACTTTCCATGAACTCCAAGCCTTCCCCACCTGCTGTTACTTCCATCAACAATGTCCTTTACCTGGAGGCTTAACCTAAGTTACATCTGTGGGAGAAGAAAAATGTACATACGCAAATAAAGGCCTGGGAAAAATGCTCCTAGATCAAGTTAGTCAGTATGACTTATAAAACCAATCATTGTTAGCAAGCTTATTAATTTTGCAGTGCTGTTATGGGCAAAGGTGGAAGCTAGGGGAACACCAGGCTGCAGATCAACTTGAAGGCATTAGTTTTCCTTTATTTTCTAAAGCTATTTTGAGCAGACCTTGAAATGGCACAAACACTGAACTGACAATTCAGGACACACTAGGTCAGAAATGTACCCAGAGCACAACACAGCTCACACTACTCACTGCCTTATCATAAGCCTCATAAATTACATGAGAGCTGAGTAAGATGCGCTTCGCACATTGATCATTCAGCTTTAGTTAGTGGTACATGGATGTTTTCTAACACAACAGATTTAAAAGCAAAATGAGATTTGGATTTCTGATGATACTTATGCTAGAAATTAGAAAATGCATAAGACATTAGGAACCTCCCAAACACAAGGATCTTGAACACCAATACAGTAACAGTCCAGCTTTTTTGGCTCCCATGACCACCTTGAAAGAAAAGCCAGAAGAGAAGCCACACAACCTTTAGATTACTGATTGGCAGGGAACAAAAAATGCCAGGATCATTCTAGATGTCCCAAGACTCATTTCCACCCTTAAAAATGCCTCTTTCTTAATCATCACTAATGAGTGATTGTTCTCTGACATTATAGATATTTGTTCTCCACAAGAAATTACAAGAAAACAGTTTGTCTGAGCAAATCTGTGAACATCAAAGTTTCTTGTCTTACCTCTCAAACAGTGAATTTGCTAAATAAGACAGTTCAAAATGAAGTTTTAGTTATAGTTTTGCTCATAGTTTTACCTATGAGCAGCACAGCTTAAATTGTTAGCTCAGTCAATCCACGACCAGAAAAAGTAAACTGAAGCTTTAGCTGCATCCTGGTAAGATTTCAAAGCTATTTAATATTCTACAAATATATACATTTATCTTTTTCAGGTAAGCTGAACAAACTTCTCAGAAAGCCAAAAGCAATCAGTCTTAGCAGAATCTGCTTTAGTTACATACCCTACTTTGTACAAAGCACTAAGCTTTCTGTGTCTTTATCAGCACTCCTAATAAAGAACATAAGGCTCTGTAATTTGAGCTACAAGAATTTAACAATTAGAGTTTGTTCATCAAAAGAGAGTTCAGATATTTTTAAGACATTAGCAGTGCCTAACTTCTCAAGTATACAAACCAGCTTTTGAAAGCCCTTGGGAAAAAACTGCTCCCAGGGAAGAATTAAACATGACATGGTCAGAGAGTCCAGAAAATTAAATATTTTTTCATTTGAACATTTGCATGTTAAGTATTTACACTGCTGTGAAGAGTTTAGCTTTCAGGAGTTTTCAAGAGATGTACATTTCCAGTGGACTATATCCAAATTATTATTTGCAACAATACAAAATCCTTCTAATTTCTGTCCCAATGAAGGCTGACAAATTGCGTAAGTTTTCAGCAGACACTGTTGACACTTTACAAACATGTTACTCACCCACACAGTCTCTCAAGTCATCTATTTTGTACCAGGAAAATTTATCAGAATAATTTTCAATGTGTTAATTTAAGGATGTCTACTGCAACATCTGGAAAAGGCTATGTAAGGAATACAGAGCATGTACATACATAAATATTTATGTAGCCTTCAAACTAGGAAGTCTCAGGCTACCAACAACATAAAAATATCTGAATATTTTGATCAACACTCAAGAATATCTTTAAAACTACCTTGCTTTCTTGGCTACATGAACTGTTTAATCAACCTCTGTTAAACACCAAGTTTCATATCAGAAAAGCACCACACAAAAGTCAGACAAGAAAGCTCAGACTGAAGACCTAATTAGCCAGGCTATCTCTCTAACAGCACTTGATTCAGGAGCAGTGTGAGTGAAAGAACACTGCCTTCTGGCATCTTCCCTCTGCCAGGGACTTCCTCCCACAAACTGCATCTGGAATTCAGGCTTGAGCACTTCAAAATTCAATTTTTTTCTTCCACTAATTTGTCTAATCACATTTCAATCTAATTTGTACTCAAGATATCCCATGACAATGGAGTCCTAATATAATTATACACTGGGTAACAATGGAGTCTCACAATATAATTACACATTACAGGAAAGCATCCTTCAGCTACCACCTCAATAATTTCCTAACACACCACCCGTAGTAGCTTCCCACCTGCAATGCCATACTGACTGCAGAGACTTCCCCACTATAGTTTCCCAAAGAATCCTCCCCTGCTGATCCACCCCTCTGACCTACTGTACTGCCTCTTTACTGTATGGAAAGCTGGGAGCACCTCCACACAGAGCTACACAATGTGCTGTCTGGTTGTGTTAACTGAATAGGAACAGTTTCACTGCGGTTTAGTTGCTAAAAGAAAATTATTATTTGCATACAGGAAGTATCTCAACTTTCTTACTGTTCATGGCAGGATCCCAGGACTATGTTTCGCCATTCCCAAGTAGTCCAGGTTAATTTTGACATCTAGAACAAGGTTTGGGAAGAGAAAAAATTGTCATCCAAGTTTGCACACTATTATCCACTGTAGATTTTATTTTAAAGACCTGCAGGGTAGAGCATCTCCAACAGAGTTAACTATAGGCTTCTGCAGCCCTTTGAGCTCTGTCTCTAGTGTGAGTGGAAAATTGTATATGCCCGCTCCTTGCCTGAACGGAAAGTTCACATAATTCACTAAAAATCTGTGGCATCCTGCTCTTTTCCATGTATATGGAATATTTCATACAGAATTCCACAAGATCACAGCTCCACATAAAAATCAATTTCAACAGTAGCACAGAAGAAAAAAAGTCAGATCTAATTTTTGCTTTGAAGCAAATCAGGCAATCACTGTCTCAGAATCACAGCCACCATTTCATGTAAATCACTAAATGAATACAAGTCACAGGAGGTACAGAAGTCCTAACAGAAGTAATACCTTGCACCATGATCCCAAGCCAAGCCTCCTTCTCACAAATTCCCCCCAGCAGCTGTTACCACAGCAGGAAGCTTTGGCTGGCCTTGCACAGAGAGCACCAGTCACAGGAGAGCTGAAGTAGCACAAAGTTACAGTGAAAAGTCATCTTATAGCCATGAACAACAGGATAGAGGGATTTAGGAGGAGACACTGCATTTCTTTTAATGCTGAAAAGATAGCACAACCAATTTGAAAGGAAAAGAGCAGGCAGTTACCCCAAAACACAAGGAGCAATCAACAGTGCTGTCATTTGCACTGGCAATAATATTTTAAAATTCATTTTAACATAAAGCAGAGTGAAGAAATGCTGGCAATAATGCTGTTGGCTTTCATTTCCTCTGCATTTCCTCTCAGAAAAGAAAAAAATGAAAATATTGCACTTGGCAACCCATATTCTCACACTGTTAGCACCACTAAGTGAGGGTCACTTCTATAATTCAATGACTGAACAGAATTTTTTCAATTACAAGCCCTTGCTAATCAAATTATTCATCCAATAAAAACAATAAAACGATACAACAAAATCACATAGTAAAGTGCAGGTTAACCAGTAATAACAGATCAGAAGCACTATGGGACATCCAAACTTCTTAACCAAAACAAAGAGTTTACCTGAAGATGAGAGGCTATGGCAGTCTTCTTTCATTAAGTTTCTGATGCTCCTCCTTAAAATGTGTCAAATTATTTTGCTTTTATATATGCACAGCTATGGATGGCAGCAATCAGAATGACTCACATTCCAGAATTAAAATACCATTGTGTCAGGAATGACACACACAATTCATCAGGAATGACACACAAATTCATCAGGAAGCCTCTTACACAGTTTGTTTTGGTGAAGAAGGCCAGAAAGACATTAAGTTAGAAAGTAGTTTCTGGTGGCAAGAACCCGTTTAAAACTGGGAGTAAGATCCAGCTCCTCCCCATCCCCTATGAGCATGCCGCCCAACCTGCGTGGCAGCAGAGCCATGTCAGGCTGCTTCAGTGACACACAAGTGTTACACTGCAGGGCCTTGTGAAAGGCTCTTAGCAGTGAAAATCTCAAACAATGTCAGACTTGTTAGACACATCTGGGATGGCACTGAAACAATAAAGTCAATACAAAGATAGCATTTTCTCCTCTGACCCACTCATTTTTTCCTCCTCCCATTTCTTTTTCTGCCATTATTTATTCCTGACTCCTTGTTTGGAACTGTAAAGTGTTGCCATGCAACATCTTATCTTGCACATTCACGTTTTCCAGCCCAACTCCCTCCTACTATTAATTTTACTAATGAATAAACAACCTGAACTAGTAGTGGGAGCTGGTGACAACCATAACATGGACCCTCTATATACACGTGGGGAAGACAAGACACTGCTGCACAGCAGCCCCACACCACATGCCCGGTACCTGGCAGCACTACCAGAAGGGTGCCAGTACTGCCATCCCCTGCTTCCCCATGAAATATGTCTAAATTTAATCACTTCTTTCACCCCACACCAGCAGATCATTACAGCCTAACCAGAAAATACACTAATTTCCCATGAGGATGACAAAGTGGGATTTTCTTATTTCAGCTGTAATCGCAGGGTTGTTTGCAGGGAGAAGCCACACTTCTGCCTCCAAGCAGCCCTTTAGCTTGTGAACCTCTGCCCTAGGTTGAGCTTGGATCTCGTCCTCTAGGTACCGCTGTGTCATGGAGAGCTCGGTACTCTTGGTTGCTTGTCCCTGCTCTCTGCCATAAGGCTCCAGCTGAGCTGCTCTTAAGTACTTTCTAACCTATTTACTCAGGATCAACCAATACAAAGAGTGATTATTTAGGCTGTTTAAACCACTCCAGCTTATTTTGGCTGACATTCTGCAGAAGAGCTCACATGAATGTCTAAGATGCCAGAGGTAAGGTTTACAACCTCCTTACTGAAATATTTTCTCCTCCTACAAACTAGGAATGATAGCCCAGAGAAAGAGAAAGCCAGCAGCAGATGAGTCTCTGCTGTCATCCCAAAAGAAGCCAGGGTTGTTGGCACACTCATCATCACCAAAGAAATCAATTTTAAGAGGACAGCAATATTCTAGTGTACACCTCCTCATCCCTTTCTCTCAGAAAAGATGTAACTTGGAGCTCCATGAGCCAGGACAACCATGTGAGCACCTACAATAATACTTCACACAAACCTCTGCCCTTGGAGGAAAGCAAGAGATGCTGGTAAAGTCCACCACATTGCCTTAAGGCTACGAGAAAGAGAAAAATGCTACCACTACAGGCTAGAGGTAGACTACTCACTAAGATGTTACCAACAATGATAACTGTTTCTTTATACAGCTGTACCCAGCCACACCCACTGCCACCACAAACACGCAAAAAATAACCAGTGGAAGAAAGACTACAGCAGAATAACAAGATTTGGGAACAGAAAACTGCCTTTTTGTTCTGCACATGGGAGGCACTTTCATAACAAGGTCTTGGTGCATCACTGTGGCTCTTAATTATCATCAGGTAGACACACCAGCTAGAACACTATGAAAAAAAAGATAAGGAATTGCAGTAGGAACGCAGAATCTGGAAGTCCCTACCTTCTTGCTTAAGCGAAGTGCTAGGGGGGTTGTACCATGGTTCATTTAGAGCCTCACAGCAAACTCCTCCACATATCAAAATTTACATTAAGCCAAGGTACTAAACCATTCCTGAAAAAGATTGGCAAAGGTACAGGCCAGGCTCTCTTGTAGCAAGTGATACCACCAACATCACTGAGATAAGTGATGAGTTAACAACACTTCCACCAACCCTAAGATGGGTGATAACCTGATCATCTCATTACTCTTATCCTTTAAATAACAAAACTCTGTTTGGACATTAAAGACAAAATTTGCAGACTCAGGGGTAAAATATGGTATCAAGCCTCACTTGGATCACAAAACTGCCTACAGTAGCCCTTTTACCATTAGACATATCAGTGTTTGGTACCGCCCAAGCCTAATAAGGAACAGAGGCAGTGAATGCTGGCACATTTATTCCCCGATGACAAATGTGAGCAACCACAAGAGACTGGTCAGATTTGCAGAGCCACCAAGGGAGCAGCATAAGGCAGCTCAAGCAACCTGGTAAATTCAATATTGCTGGCTTATCTAGATTTACCCTTGTAGTTTAAGTGTTCAATTCCTAATTTCCAACTTCAATGTATAAGCTTGCAAAGTCTTTTGTTTGTATCTCTCACAAGACGTACACCCTGGTGGAAATACTTTAATTCCACTGTATAAAAACAAGTTTAGAACAGCAAGCACAAGAGCCCAGATTAGATTTTGAACCATAAAATCATTGCTATAGTATAAATTCAACATTAAAGAGAACAAAATTGGTAACACCGTTACTGTTAAAAGCTTCCAATAGAAACAGACAATAAAATATAGTTGTTAATAAGTATCAGCAATACAACCTCATGTGTATTTTATAACTTGTAGTTGCTACTACTTAAAAAGTTACTAACAGCGAGCTGAAAGATGATCAGGGAGGGGGGTGGTAGGCATAAACTATTAACACAAGTCTTCTACAACGCTGGCACCATGGTGGATAATCAGCTTCTGAAAAGAAAAATACAGAACACATGCCCACGTCTGTAGGATACTAGTGCCACTCGCAGCTTTCTTTAAATAACGGATGTGCTACTCACTTCCTCAATTCAAAATCTGTGGGCAGCCATAAACTTGCCCAGGACCATGTGTTTTGCAACACTGAAACTGGTTTAGAGTCAGGCACCAAGAAGCCAAAAGCTGACAAGGCAGAAGAGCAACCCATTTCTCCCTCTTGGCTCCCTTCAAGAGTGAGGTATCTGTCAGCAGGATGCAGGGCAGTGTTTGAATCCTCCAGAACTCAGAAAAGGATTTCCCCCTTCCTTAATGTAGTATAAAATTTCTGTTTTAATATAAACATTTACCTGAAAACATGAATGTAAGGGTTACATGGATCATTCAGCTTCCTCACAAATGGAAAGCTAATTGGAGAACAGCAATCCTCTTTAAAGGCATCTAGAAATATGACTAGTTTAAAGTGGGAGCAATGCCCTGGTCCTGCTGAGCTGAGTTTGGTGCTTCATCCCCAGCATTTAATGCTTCATCTGCTGGGAGAAGACGTGCTGCTTTCCCTCCACTCACCTCCAGACACAATTCCTGCCTCTACACCTGTGAGAGCAATAGCAAGGTGTAGCTACAGGGTAAGTTAGCAAACAGATAAAAACATTACTGAGTGGGTAAGTTTCCCATGAGCTAAGGAGCATGAAAGAAGTCACCTTGCAATCACTCAAGCATTAGGTCTGCCAACAGAGCTCAAGCAGGAAATTAGGGCACAAGGCAGGACCACCCAGAGGCACACCTGATGAGGTACCTGCAGCATCAAACTGCCTCCAAAGCCTCCAGCATCAGATTTTGCTGTCTGAGTGTGAATCTTCTGCTTAATTTTCAGTCCATAACAAGTTTCTGAAGAAGTTTGAAATTTAAAGGAAATATTTTGCTTTGTTTTCTTACAGATTTATTTTAAAATGTAAAACACATACTACAACCATATATGAGAGAACCAGAGCTTCAGCTTTAGAAAATCAGTACAGTACAATCGTGCTGGGTATTTCAGATCATCATCTTAACATACTGCAGGATATCTCCCATTAGCATTATCAGATAAGGTCAGTTATTCAAAGGAATCAAATTTCTCACAATATGAAATTAAATGCATGTGGAACACATTCAACTTAAACTAGAACAGATCACTCACATGGAGATGCCAAATAACAACCAGGAAGAAGGAACTGAGTTGAAATTCACATTTATCCTTGCTTTTTTCAACGTATAAGACTCTAATATTTAATCATTATCATTCACATTCATTCTGCTGATTTTTTTCATTACACGGCACCTCACTTTTCTCATAACAATTTGCACTTGACCAGATGGTTATGGTGTGAATTAAGCTCATTTACCATGCACCATGGTTTTCACTTGTCATGATGCTAAATCCTGGTCTGCGATTTCTGAATAACAGACTGATAAAATGAGTTTATTTTCTTCACTAAGGAAAAAGGAACAAAGTTCTTCCCTCACTGCCCTGCAAAGATGGAAATTTACATTCATAACAGGACTCACCTGATGAGTGGCTGAGTACTGCAATATTTGTTCAAACACATACTTTGAAGTCCTTGGAGCAAGGACAGGCACCCAAATTACCCCATCCCTAGTTTTAACTGTGAGATCCATGCAACACATTCCCATAAGCTTTGTGCCAACTGTTTTATTTCCTGCAAGGTGGAACAGCTTAGACAGGACCTCTGTCCTAAAGCAGCTTACACCTCCCACTTCAGGCAAATAAAGAGACTTCTGAGAGGCAGGACAAACAAGTACATATGCCAGGAGGCAGGAGCCAAAGCAAGCGTCTGACATCATGGGTAAATAATCCTGCTGCTTTGCCTACTGACAACCAGTTCTGCTCTGGTCCCATCCACACCTGCATAGAGAACAGCGGCAGTTTTGCTCTGTCAGTAGTGTTCCATGTGTATCACTGTCCGGGCACCCTCCAGAGAAGGGGCCCTTGAAAAGGGAGAGCAAAATGTGCAATCTGACAGTTCAAGCAGGCATGGGGCACCTGGTAAGATCAATGCTCTTGAATAAGGAAATGGAGAAAGGTCTGAAGTTTTCCCCAAAATTTAAGCAACTACAAGTCAGAGCAAAAGCTCTAAGAACGTCTTTAAAAGCAAAACTTCTGTTCACAATATATTTTCATTCATACTTTCTCCTGTACATACGCTTGCTCATATTTTAAATATTTCACATTAAAGAAACCAAGCAGAATAGCTGGCATTGCCAAACAAATCTCACATTTCACAACTACTGAGCACACCAGCAAGCAGCTGCATCAGTCACAAAGAAGGTAAAACAAAAGCCACAAGGAATCATATGACCATTGTCATTAGTATTAACAAAGCACTGTTTCCACAAAAAGAAATCAAATTACGTATTTCCCACAGCAAGTTTAAAGCAAAAATATCAATAATACAAATCAGTAGCTGAGGCATTCTTCAAAAAGTAGTACAGCCAACTCACTTGAAAACAGCTTCTCAGAACAGGCATCGAAGACATGAAATTCATTACATGACACTGAACATGGAAAATCACCCAAATTTTCTTAGTCTTCTGAAATACACAGGCCAATTAAAGAAGTCAGCTTTAAATTTTGTCGCAGGTTGCAAGCTCCTCCTCGGTTCAAACAGATCCCTTACTACCTCAAAATCTGAAAGATATCTTCAGGAAATCCCCTTCTGAAACACTTCTGTCACCAATACCAAGTCACACATTCCAATTACCTGTATCTCCTACCCCAATGGACTTGCAGCCTGGTTCCCTTGTCAGAACCTCCTGATACAGGATATAGGTTGTCTGCACTACATGGCATAGGCACACTTTCACCCCGAAGCACCTCCTACTGTGTAAAGTCCTCAGAGACAAAGCTCTATGAAAATAATTCAGATTAAACCAGAAAATTTTTCAATTCCCCTGAATGCCCACAGAAAGCATGCCTGTGCTCCCAGAGACTACAATCTAACATTGTTTAATTACTTCATAGTTTCTCAAAGACACTTTGCTTAGGGCTAGCCAATATAGTGAGAAAAGTTTCTTCCACAGCAGTGTTTTTAATTTATCCACAAAGCTCTAATTTCACAATTTTAAGAAACCAGTTGCAACACAAATAGTTAAAAAGAAAACCATAAAAATTCTTCCAGTCAGTACTCTGACAATGCAATACAGCTGTGAGAATTTTAAAAATCTGAAAGTAGAGAACCTTGAAAGGAAAGCAGAACATATATTGCCCCATCTATTTAAGCTTTTACCTCCCACTCACACTGACATCCATAAACACTATGCCAGATCTGTGATAAAAGCATCCATCTCTGTGAACCCAGCCCCAGGCTGTCAAAATCAACTCTGATAAGAGTCATTAGAAAAGTTTTGCACTATTGATACAGTGAAACAGCCAAACACTGAATATGTTCTGAGGCTGCTGTTCTTAAAACACTTCATAATTGAACAATTTTTGCCCTAGTGCAGTTTCACAGAAAGTTTTGCCAGCACAGACATATCATCTGAAAGAGTTAAAAAAAAAAAAGCCATATACTAGGCATCACAGCTATTTCAGCATCCTAACAACCATGAAAAACTCAAGCATTTCTGACAGCTTTGCTTGTGGTGTTTGTGGAGGTGATAGAGTAGTGCTAGCAAAAACACTTCCAGCAAAACACACTGCAGATTCCTTTGGAGTCTCTACCAACACTTTCTTTGTAGTGTTGATTAATCATCCCTTTCTAACAGCTGGACCACGCCAAGAAGATACAGCCCTGGAGGCAACTTCAGTGATCTCTTATTTCAGACAACAGAGGTTATACCTTTAGATTCAGACAACCTGGGCTTGATCACCATTGTCAAAGAAACGCATACAAGTATCATATTACGTATTACGCTGAGATACATTCAACATGAGATAGCTTGTTGATTTTTTTTTTAAGATCTCCAGCATTTTTCTCAGCCTGCTGGAAAACAAAACAAAACAAAGAAACAACCACACTTGTGACCAGAATTCATAGAACCATAGAACAATTTGGGTTGGTAGGGACTGCAAAGATCATCCTATTCCAACCCCCCCTGCCATGGGCAGAGACATCTCCCACTAGACCAGGTTGCTCAATGCCCCATGCATCCTGGCCTGGAACTCAGAGAGAAAAGGCAAGGCTTTAGTTTGTATGCCCAATCCCACTGTGCCTCTGGACCATTTATGTGCCAGCAGAAGAACCCTTCCTTCAGTACCTACATCTCAGTTCCCCTCTGAGCCTCACGTGCTGTCCCAGTAGCAATACCACCTGCACATACTCCCTTCCCTGCTTTGTCCCCACAGGCTGCCTGAGATGATCCCAGTGCCCGTTATCATTCCACGGACATGCTCTGCTGTCATTTGGGGGACTCCACTGTAACTAGATCAGGGAATCTGGGCATCACCCTCTTCTTCTGGCTGGTTACATTTGCTGATCTGCTTCATACATCACCAGAAGTTGCACTGATGATACCATGAACTGCTGGCATGGTATCACTGGTGCAATAGTAGCATGGAAGGCTCCAAGCTACTATTACTGCTACAGGTTAGGTACAGTTGAACTACAGCCTCAGATGACTTTCAGTTTAGTGAATCTTTTACAGAAGAGCAGAAGAAATTCCTGAAAGTAATAATAAAAGAAAAAAAAAAGCTGGCTGGGGCAAAGTCACTTTAATTCATTTTTGACACCTAGTGTCATTGGCTCACTAGAAGCAGTCATGCTTCTCTGAAGCAGAGCAGCATGCTAATTTCTAGCACCTCACTACAATTTCTAATTTCAGACACCTCACTACCATTTTTTGAACTTTAAAAGTCATGGAAAATGTTTAGAAGCACAATTTTGAAAATCACAGAATCAAAGAGATCACAAGAAGTGCATTCAGGATAGCATTTAATCCAAGTTACTACACAAACTCTTTTTACTATCAACATTCTGCAGCATATTCTAGTATTAAACAGGACTGCAGAACAAACTCTACCATGAAATCAGAGAAGTGGGAAGAGTGCCCTGAAGGTTATTCATTAGCATTATCTCTATGTGTAGCTCACTGGGGAAAGAATAAGGAAAACTCCTCTGTGGCATTCTATTCAAATGTATGAGGCATATTTAAATGGATAAGGGAAGTATTTCTGATGCAGATGTCACAGCAGATCCATCAGTTTCATTAACACTCAGAACATCCAAGCTGAAGAGCCCTTTGCCACACAAAACTGAAAAAGATGTGGAACTTGCGTCTCCTGGATTATACAAAGGTGCCAAGCCAAGACTCCGAAAGTTCTTAAGTTAACACCGCACTTTTCATATGGACGCGAAAAGTCCTGAACAGTACCTACTAAAAACAGAGCTTGGCCTAAATTTTATGCGAACAGGGAGAAGAGGAAACTGGCAAGTTAATTACAACCTACAGCTACGTCCCCCTTTCTAATGGCTGCTTCTCAGAACTAGTCTCCAAAACTCCTTCCTGCACCCAGACCTCATCCAGCCTATTTAAAGGCTAGGAAACAATAAACACTGACGAGCAGAACGAGCCGGGGGAAGGAAGAAAACTATTACAATGGCTGCACAATTAAGCCTGGAAAAGGAGAATTAAAGACACTTTTTGCGAGCGTTACAAGCGCCGCAGCCGGTCCGCACACGCCGCCAGCTGCCGGTCGGGACATTCCCGCTCTGTCCCCCGCCGCTCCCCGCCAGGACCCCCGTCCTGCCAGACCCCCGTCCCTGCCCCGCCGGGCACGGCGCACTTTGGCTCTGCCCCTGCACAGAGCACCCCTCGCTGGGTACACGCTGAAGTGGGGGCATCCTCGTCTTCCCTCCTTCACCGGCTGGGCCCCCCACTGCCCCACGCCGACCCCCCC
>VYZQ01029617.1:1780-30774 GCA_013400655.1 Mystacornis crossleyi
AATATATTTTATTTACTGAGTTAAAGCTTACACTCTTGATTCAGCCTGTGTGACTCTATGTTCTTTGTCCTCTATGTGCTTGCTAGTATCAAGGCCTGAGTGTAAGAGGCCTAAAGTAATATGAGCAGGGGCAGGCATTCCAACACTGCACTGTTTTCTTCCTCCTTTATAATGACTCCATGGTTTGTCTCTACCATATCCCTGACCTGCTTGCACTGGGATTACTAGTAGGAGGATCACAGATTTATGTAGTCTCATATCTGTGCAGCATTTAAAGTCAGCACTGGGCTTGGCCAGTAAGACCACCACATCCAGTTTTACAATTTTCAATCATATCTGCCTACACCTTTTAACATAAACTTGAAGGAGAGACAAAGTTCCACCTTATCACTGTTGCAATAGGGAACTGAACTCTGACTTCAGATATTTTCACCCTGCTTGAGCAGGGAGGTTGTACCAGATGACCCCACTGGTGAGTCCCTTTCAACCTTAATTGTTCTGTGATTTTCAGGGTCTTCATAGCAAGCCTGCTGAGTTTATAATGTTTTATTTAATTTAAAAAGAGCCCTGAAAGTGCAGCTGGAACCCTGAAAGTCAAAATATGTTTATTTCTTATTTACTCATTACTCTAGAAGTAGAGCTGCAGCACAGCAGACAAAGCACTTCTGTGAACATCACATGTGTTACCTGTGACCAATTTAATTCAGCAAGCTCTAAACCACAGGTCAGCTGGTTCCATTAAAACATCATCAGGGCAACTTACGTTAACTGAAGGCAACAGAGAGCCTCTTCATCCTAAAGAGGACAAATATAAGCCTTTTACTTCCAGCGGAATTCACAGATCATCCTAACGAGAGGTAATGAATCCCAGTAGGTGTGAGAGAACCCAACCTCTTTAAATACTCATTTAACCCAACCACAGCTGGTAATCACAGTTTTGGGGATGAGGCTGGGCTGTTCTCTTTTCTGTCCTTCTCCAGGGTAGTCCTAATGAAGTGGCCTTGGACTCTATCTTCTGAAGAGCCTGAGTGCTGCTAATGAAAGCCTCTAGGAGGTCTTCCTCATGCTGCTGTTAGAGCTGTGACTCTGAAGACCTCACTCTAAGAGCTGGAAATGTAAAAGCTAATTGGATGTGCTGGGCTGCAATGCCCCAGTGCCCCAGGAGAGCCAGTTCCCTTAACAGTGCATGTGAGAATGTGAAGTGAATCCATGCCACACTGTCTGTCTTGGACAAGTGGAAACACTGAAGACAAGGCTATTTCCTTCTTGAGGCTTTCTGAGGTGGCTATTAGAACTCCTCTTATGCAGTCACTGTCTTGAACCCAGTCTCTAAATAACCTTCTGAAACAAACAGAGGAGGATTTTCATTCACTATCTCCATTTGTGAAAGGTGGGAGAAGTTAGTTAATAGCCAGCATACCAGAAGATTCAAGGTCTTCCATCAGAGCAGAAGACACTAATCATGCAAAAGCTCCAGTGGGAAGGGTCCTAGCGGTCCTAGCAGTCCTCTTCTTTCCTCCATTGAATCTGTGCTTAAACATTCCCCAATAATTGAGTATGCTTATGACTCTTAAATCATTTAAAGTTCCTTGTGGGAAAAAGGTGTGCAGCAGCCTTGATCCACTGTATTTTTTATGTTTGGGGTTATATTTTTTATGTAGGGGTTTGAATCTTATCTTCTCCTCCCCTGCACTGTGTCCTTAGAACAAGGCTGTGAATACTCTTTTTCTCCAAATAAAATAATAATTTAGGAAACAGAACAGTGTTTGTCAGAAAGAACAAGGGTGGAGACTGAGGGTGCCAGCAAGGTGGCTTGTATCACTTTAGGACACTTTTGGAAATCATCGCTTCTGTCATATTCTGGATCCAATTTCAGCAAGAGTTCCACTCTCTCCTGTGCTTTCCACAGGGCCAAATAAGGCAAGTGTTCCTTGAGACTGAGGGCTCATAGGGCTCTCCAGCAAGGAGAGGGTGGGCAAAGACCCGTTGGTAGGAAACAGATAAACCTCAGACTCAGCAAGGTGCCGACATACTCTTGAATGTGCTGTGGAGCACCACTGTGGGATTGTGCAGGTGTTGCCATGGGCAGGGGGAGACCAAATGGATGATCTGATAATCTGCAACTTAAATTTAGCTCTAATTCCAGAGGGATAGTCTGATAGCCGGCTTCCTCAGCCATTTCATTTACTGGACCTCAAATATCCCCCCAGGCACTGGAATTGCTTTCTCTTAGGGTATATTGTACCACACCTGCATTTCAGGCAGTTGGTGTTTAGTCCCTCCTCACTGATTCTGCCCCACATCCTGTGTTCCCTTGTTGTGTGTCCCACAGCAGTAGAGGGGAGAAGAGAGAGATCTGGCAGGCAGGAATGGTGCAGCAACAGGGATTTATTAAATTATTTAACAACTCTTTTATAGACTTTTTACTTCATAGCCTAATTGGTCAAGCGATCAGCCACCCCACCTGGGGTGATTGGCCAAAACCCTAAAACATCCATTGTGAAAATATTTTTCTACTATATGGTAAACAATTCACAGGTGTTCTTAGTTTACAATAACACTACTGATAGCTTCTGTGAGAGAGAAAAGTTGCAGCACAGGGGATGAGAGAAGCAAGAAAAGTGGCAAGCAGCATTTCTGTATCCATATTTCCTGGCTGAGGTGGGAGACTTTTGAGTGTAGAAGCAATTACTTATCTCTGCCTAAGAGAAACTTCTAAGTATGATCTAATTTAAGTGCCTACCTGTAGGGCAAGCTGCACAGCTGAACTTGCCAAACACCCAGAAGCGAAACAGGCACCAAACCCCTGCCTCATTTCTGGGCCTCCTTCCTCAGATGGCTGCTGAGCTTCTCAAATCTCTATGTTACAGGGAGCCTGCACATCTCTCAGCAGCTGAAATCTTGAGCAGGGAAGTGGGTGGTAACAGAAGACTGAGCTAACACATAATGAGGCCAAAGCAAACTGAGTGTCAGAAGCACAGCTTTGAGTCTAGAAACACAATCAAAGCCTGGGGAAGAGTATGGCAAGTGCTGGGGTCAGCAGTGCAAGTGCAGAGCTAAGCTGGACAGTCCCAGAGCAAAGCACCAGGCACTGCCCAGACCAAATCAAAGACCAGTGTCTGCTGAGCAGCTCAGGAGATATCAACTGACTCCTTCAACTAAAGCACAGACACAAAATGGAGTGGCCTTCACTGCAAAACCCACTGATCAAAACCATATTACGCAGCAGGATTTCTACTTCACTGTAGTATCACATGCGTTGATCCTCTGCAAAACTACTGACCCAGCTCTTACATCACCATGTTACTGCAAGGGAGAATCAGAGAGCCGGGAGTGCTCGGGATAAGAAGAGCTGCAAGATTCACACTGCCCAAATACCTAACTGACAGCAGATGCATTATGGTATTTCTTTAAGAATGTAAATGTATAATGAGGATTTCCCCTGAGAGGCCGTATTTTCATTTCTTTAGGAAACAAGTAAGTTGAATTATGATGGAATCTCTCCATACAAGAGATGCTTCAGGAGTTGACAGTACAGACTTCCCAGAAGTGCCACATTCAGAGCAAATTAATACAGCCTTGAAGGCTGATTTTGAGACAACTCTCACAGACACAATGTACTGGCTGAGGAAACAGTGAAACAGAAAATGAGACACCAGGCATCATGCGACATCAGGAAGCGTATTTCTGTTTATTCGCCTTTCTTCAAGAACTCTTGACTCACCATTAGGCAAAGGAGTGCATACAGGATGTACAAGAAAAAGATTAAAAGAGACTTCTTTATTATTGTATTCTGTGGCATGAAAGCCCACAGCCTTTTGTATTTGTTTTCTTGTTTGTTTTTTAAAGGATATGTTTCTACTCTGGCTCAGGTGTTACAGTTCAGAGAACAACCCATCATCTGCAGGAAATCTCTTTAGAAAATTTAAGTGAGCACAGCTATTTGCTGGGCTGTTTTACCAAACAAACACCACCAGCTGCACTAATAGCATTTTACCAGACACTGGTCAGTTTGTGAACCCCTAAGTTTATAAAGAAATAGGAAATCCATCTGCAGGGTGACAGGGATGGGGAAAAGTGGTTGGAGTTGCTTCCCCCTCAGCAGATTCCCACCTGCTGTAAACTTGTGTTTGTTCAGTACAACTATGATGACCTGGCAGAGGTTCTGCCCGGGCACAGAGAGCTTGCCCATAGTCCGACTCACTGCCTTAGTAACTTTCATATATAATATTAAAACCCATGGTTTGTCTCCTAATATCCTTCACACGATGCTCTGTCTGTTCACATCCACACTGTACGCTGAATTGGAACAGCCTCGGCCAAAATCAATGAAAATGCCTTCAGAATCAGAGTCGATCGACTCCAAAATCTGATCCACTATGTTCTCAGGGCTGGAAGAGGGAACTGGAATCAAGGAAGTGTCTCTGTCTAGGTCAAAAGATCTGTGTGGGTCGCCCATTGAGTGGAAGAGTCCTTTCTCTTGCTCAGCTATGCTGAGTTTGCTGGAGCACTGCACTGACCCGGTGCTGGGCCTCTCTTGGTCTCCTGGCAGTGAGCTTTTCATGGTTGTCATGGAGCTCTTGGAACCATTGTCCATGATGGTGGTGAGGTTAGAGTACCCCTGGAGCTCCACGCAGGAGGTCATTTCTGAGACGGAATGCCTTCGGATGCTGGTTCCATTGGCAGCCATGCCCTCAGTTTCATACTCTGCCACTGGTGTCAGCAGTGGATTGTTGTAGCTCTTCGATCGCACCACGGGGTTCTTGGCAAGGATCTCACCCGACTTCGAACGCCTGAAGAACCGCTTCTCTGTAAACAAAGATCCAGAGTAATATCTGCAAAGTCTCCTATTCTGGTACTAATAATTATGAGTGTTCAAAAGAAATGTGAAGTCCTGCATATTCATAAGCTTTTCTTGAAAGAAACTTTTCTAGAAGAAGACATTTTGCTGTATTGTAGAGTCATAGGCTTCAGATTTCCTAAATTTCTTTAGCATACTGAACACCCCAAACCTATCTTTACAAATAATAGCTGAGATTCCCTTATATTTACACAACTTCAGCAACTGGAGTAAAACAGTAAATACTGCAGGAGAGGTGATATACAGTTGTAAATACTTCCTTTAGACAAGCACAGAAAGTGCAATTCTGTTCTTTTCAGACTATAAAAGTAATTACTCATTTCTAGTAGTTGAAATTTAACTTTTCCACCCATACTGGGAAAACAGTCTTAGTCTCTTCTAATTTGGAGCATGAGGATTAAGACAGGCAATTTTTCTACTAATTCTGGAAAATCTTTCAAAGCATTGTTCAGAGACCACACGGGGGAGAGCACCAAGAGTGTTTGAAAATGTTAACTAGAGGGCAGTGCCCACAGAAATCTCTTTTTGGGGGAGCAAACTTGCATTCAATCCAGCAGTGATTGCCTGAATGCTGTTAACCAAGTGGGATTTTCCCAAAAAATAAGCAGCAGATGGCAGCAAGTGAGCATGGAGTTCCCTCTCTGGCAGTGGTTTAGTGCTGGAGTGTCCTGGCAGTGTGAATAAAATGACCATCATGAGCAAAAAGACTACCACTCAAACTGTGCATGTCTCAGTGCTCAGATTCACTTGTGCTATAAGAAGAAAAAGTGGTGTGAATAACAGGTCTCACTTTTGAAGCTTGCTTTCTGGTACTCTCACTTTGCTATCCCATGAAAGGGTCACAACTGGAGCAGGGGATCAAATTACCCTCTGGAAGTCAACCACAGCCACTGCAAATAAACTGTCTGCTTTAAATCAGGATGCTGGTATATGTTCCTTGCAAACTCTGCAATTTCTTTTACATATCCCAATCTCTTAAAATTACGCTACTGTTTAATTATGTGCTTACCTGGACACAAATTGTAATCATATGCTGTACTACTAAAAAAGCCAGTTTCTGTATTTAAGATTGTATTTTGCAGTTGTGTCTGCCTCAGCAGTGAAATCATCAGATCCAAGTTCATTTTTAGACTTTGTTAGGAGTTTGAGCTGGCAAACAGAAAAGATTCCTGGGGCTATGAACTCTGGTTTTTGGTCACAACATGCCAAATGCTAGCAAAACAGTTGAAGAGAATTAGATGCATTAGTTTAAAAGAAGCAGCCACTTGCACATTCAGCTCCCTTGGATCCAGGTTCAGTGATTACAGTATGACCCATTTCAGAGGTATTGCTACATCTACAACCCAGGCCACAGCAAAAGGAAGTGCCCGGTCCGCCAAAACCTTCTACAGTCACGTAATAAGACATTTATTTACTAACAATTCATTTCACTGGTGCTTTATTTTCTTTGGGTCCATTTCTTCTATCTTGACAAACAAAAGCTTGTATTTAGAAAATGTCAATTTGTGACTCCATTTAAATGTTTGTGGCCTTTTAATGGCAAGCAATGAATACAAAGTAGTAATCATGAACCATCTTCCATAAATAACTGGCCTCTATTTATTCACTTAAAAATCATTTGTTTCTTTAACACCTGCTGCAACATAACCATTTTACTGTTTAGCTTCAATGGAAAACCAACTACTTTATTGGCCATTTCTGACAAGCAGACAATTTGAATTGACTGCACAGAAAACGCGCACTTGAACTTATTTTCCCTTCTGTCTTCTCTATTTGATCAGGCCATCACGGTATTTACAATAAAAGACTCAGGACTACCACATTTCCTTTTTCATTTATGCTGGTAGCCTCCCTCTTGTATTTTCAACAGATTTAATTGCTATGTAGGATATTCCACCTTCATCCTGGCTAAATCTTGCCATCACAGAAGTCACCGAAGGCTTCAGAGCCCCAACAATCAGAAAATAAGCTGAAGGGGACTCAAGCTGCCACCAGGCCAGCCCACATTTCCCCCTTGCTCCTTCTGGATGCTGGTGTACGTGACGTGTACAGAGTGCCTCACCAGTAAAGATTCTATAATCTCCAGAGGCAATTCATGTGAAATTAGAGATTATTCCTTCCATGTAATTTGAATTCCACCTGCTATGTGAGATCCACTTTGTGTTTCTTACCTCCATTGGGATGGAGAACAGCTTATTACATTCTACTCTGCAGAAAGCTTTTACATGCTTGAAGGCTTACGTGTTAGTCTTCTCTAAGACAAATTCCTACTCTCTTCCCTAATTTTAACAGCCTTGTACAATATTTGTGTACTAATGAACAGTAATGAAAATTAACTACTGAGCACTTTAGAAGTGGCTTCTTGCTTCTTCCTCTCACTGTCCATAAAGCATCCTGTGTTAAAGCTCTCTCATTAAAAGATAGAATGGAAATGCTAAACACACTCTAGATTCCTTTTACTGGTTTTTATTACTGAGCACTCTTATGATGATCTGTTTCCATCTTTTGCCACTGCAAGCTTCACTGTGATTCTGCACCTTGCAAAGAGCATAGTCTTAGAAAAGAAACCTGATGTACTCATATGAGCACTGTCAGTCACCTCTTGTGTGGGCCCTGGCCCTGAATGGAGCAAGGTTTTGGCAAGTCCTCTGTGCTGTGCCAAGCAGAGTTTGTGTTGTTCTTACCCAAGATACAGGCAGAGTGTGTGAAGGGTCCGTCACTGGAATACAGACCGTACGTGCCCAAGTAAGGAGAAACAACTTTCTGGATCAGGGATTCCAGTTTCAAATAATCTTCAGTCACACCTTTCGACTCATGAACGCCCTGAAAAAGAGGAAATACCCAAGATGAGCACTGCCCCCTCCAATCACAAGCTCCCCTGACTCACCAGGGCAACCAGAGAAGAACAAGCTTTCACTGAGTGAAAGCAAAGGTGCCCTGTGATGTGATCCTGGTTTGCTAGTACAGCTGATTCCTCTTCTGTAAAGCCAAGAGATGTGAATCGGAGCACAGCTACTTCCAGGACATTTAAATCCAGGAAAGTACATCCCACTTAGTGCACAGCACTCAGGGAAGGATAAGAGAATGTGATCTGTGAAGAGGAATTAAAACCATGCCTGGACTTTTTGCTATTGCAGCCTTACAGTGACTTCCTTGAATGATAGCATCTGGTACCACAGGGTGTCACTGCCATCTCGGCAATACTGACAGCATTAGGAAAAAGGTGAAACTGAGACCCTCAGAAATATTTCTTCCAGGATATTTTCAACAACCAATATTTACAGTAAAGAAGTTTGTTCTCTTTCCTCATCCCTCCATGGCACTTATCATTTTCCAGGCAAAAGTCACATTATAATTAGCATGGTAAGAGCCACCCACAAAATGTTTAGCCTTTAGCTGTTAACTCTGCACTTCCACCCACAAGCAGGCTTGTTAGGCTGCAGAGGTGACAGAAAAACCCCGCAGAGTTGTATTCTCCCTTCAGCTTACAGCTGCAGAGTGCATGCTAGTGCATTGTCTGAGCAGAGCCCTGTACACTGATGTGTAGGATGCCTCTTGCTGTTTGGAGCAAATTCATGATTGCCATATGCTTGACACATCATGTTGCAGAATTAAGATCCTAAATGCCATACTCAGCAAGAAGTCTGCTTGAATTTAGCAGATTTCATGATGTGCTCCTGAATTATTGTAAAAAGAAACACATTGGGATGAAAGCCTCCAGAGAGCAATATAAAGATGAGTAAAACTGCAACACTTCTTTCAGCATGTGAAAGGATACTGACGTTCAAGAAGCGTTCACAGCTCAGTATGACTCACCAACCAGAGCCTAGTGACTCTTAGATGCGTTTCTGAAAGGCTGACTCCACCCCCTCGGCTGCTGCGCTGCCTCAATGTTGCCTCATCACTTGATAAAAGATTATGAATGGAAAATTAATAATGGCCGACAGAGAATTCAAATTTGGACAAAATTTGATTTTAGACAGAATTTGAATTCCAGTTCAGAATTTTTAAATAACTAATAACAATCTTTGGTGATGTGCTATGTCCTGAAAAACTCTAGGACAGCCACAAATACAAATTTGAACACAAAGACATATCCAGTGGATCCAAAAGCTTGCAAACACCAAAGGAACAGCAGAATGAGCCCACAGCTATACAGCCAGGCAAAAATAACATTGGAATAATTCACAAGACTTAATGAAGGAGCACATATTATTTCTAAGTCATTATTGGCCTATTGAGATCTTCTTCCAGGGATTTTTTGCTGGGATTTAGTCAAGCCCTCAGAAAGGCAACATGCCTGCTACCTTACTACATATTCACTATCAGATCATGATCACATCACGCAAAGGCCAGGGCTTAGGACATCCCACTCCAGGCTCCCACACTAAATACCTCTGGAACTGGACTCCTAAACATGACATATATGAGTGGCAGAAGCTAGCGATATTCAGCATTGCTCATGCCCAGACTTTGCTGTAGAGCTTTATTTACTCTTCTACCATTTTAGTATTTTTTATACTTGTGAAAGACAGTAGCTAAATATTAGCAGTGGAGAAAGAACCCTGTCGCATTCCACTGTAGGGAACTGCGAGGAGTTCTTTTAAAAGTAGATGGTCTAGAACGAAATTAAGTCAACAGAGACAACATTCTATCTGAGAACCATTTACTGGTAATGAAAACAAAACNGTCAGGAACGAAAATAAGTCAACCAAGACAAACATTTATTGGCAAGGAAAAAACAAAATAAAAAGAAGTTGCCCTACTAAAGAGGGCTAGAAAAGACAGAGAAGGAGGACGGAAAATTGAAAAGGAAGGGGGGGGGGCGGGTAGGAGAGAGAGCAGGAGGGAGAGGGGAGACACAGAGAGGGAAAGCGGGCATTACAACCAGCAGGATGGGGAGTGCCATCGACATCCACGCGGCAGGGGGTGTATGCACGCTGCCTGCTGGGGAGTCGGTGCAGCTCTTGCAGAGGCGCGGCTCCCCAGGCACGGCTCCCGCAGCGTACGGGCGGCCGGACACGAGGGGAGTGAGTGCTCTGGCAGGAGGTGCAGGACCCAGGACAAGGTCGTAGCAGGGACTGCGGCAGCGGGCTGGATCGGAGACAGTTGGCTCAGGCAGGGACACAAGGGCAAATCGGCAGGGCCCTGGTTAGGGACACAGGGAGACAGGACAGGCAGCAGCTGGGACAGGTGAAGGGGTAGGGCAGGACACAGGCTACATACGAGGCTCGGAGGTCAGCTGGTGTCCCACCAAGTGCCCAGATAGAGGGAAGGCGAGTATGCCAGAGTGAGCAAGCGCCAGCAGGGGCAGGAGAGCCAAAAGGCAGGCTGGTGTCAGGGCAAAAAAGACAAAAGGCAGGCTAGGGTCAGAGCAAAGGAGCAGACCTCAGCAGGCTGGAGGCAAAGCAAAAACGCAAGAGTCAAAAGGTCCCCAAATTCAAAAAGCCCGAACTAGAAAAGCCCCAGAATCACCAAGCCCAAATAGAAATCAAGTCTCAAAAAGCCCCCAGAACTTGTGATGCAGTTACTTTTTATGCCCCCTGGCTCCTCCTAAAGTCTGCCTGCTGGCAGGAGACCATTGGCCCAGTCCAACCTTTCACTGCAGTCCACTGGTGGAGACCTTTCGCCATCTGACTGGAGAAGTTGTTTCTCCTTACTTGGGCACGTACGGTCTGTACAGTGTCTTTGGTGTTCACCTGCTGACTGCCTGTCCCATGTGAGACATGAAATGATTGCCAGGCAAAGTACCCCCAGAGACAAGGCTGTCTCCCATCTTCTAGTTGCCTCCTGCAAGTGGCACGTGTGCAACCCCTCTTCCACCTGCCTCTGACAACCAGTGTTGAGACAAATCAAAACTAAATTGGCTCTTCACAAACCCCAGTAACTCACTAGTGCCATGCTGCCCACAAAACAACTCCTACCACCAGCAGAACTGTATGAGTAACAGACGTGTCTTCACCTGGTGGCACCTTAACACTGCTTAATTTCCTATCAGCCTTCAGGTCTGAAGAGTTCTTTTGGTTGTGAATTTTATGTTCTGCTCTACACTCCTCTTTCCCTGATGAATTCCTCAAAAGCCAGAGCTATATTCTGCATGGACTGCTGCTCTTGCAGGGATGCAAGGAGGCTTCCAGCAGCTCTGCTGGGCTGGGATAGGCTCCTGTGGAAAGCTGAGAGGATGGAGACTCGACCTCCAAGCTACAGCCACTGGGACAACCCTCCATCATGGGGCCAGGGAGCTGTGCAGGGCACAGACTTGCCTCATCCCACCACCGCTGTCTGCAGCTGCTGCACCTGGAGAGCCCACTGGCTCTCTGCTCCTGAGAAACACTCTATTCTCTCAAAATCCCAACTCCCTCACCACCTGCATCATCTTCTTCTTCAGTCTTGCCCTCAACCTTCACTCCTGCTCTCTCAAAGCAGTGCTAATCTCCACCTCTTTTTCATTTCAGCATCTTTTAGTTGACACCTTTGCATTTGGAAAGGATTTTAATGTAATATTATGACAAGAGTCTGCCCTACTCTAAAGGCATGGGGATAATGGGGATTTGAGTCCTGAATATGTGAATACTGCTGCAAATGGAAGACATCTATCAAGAACAGAGACATGTATTACTGCACGAAGTACAGTACCCAAGTTCCAAACTTCATTAACCTTAATTAAATGGTTTTGAAACCAAAAAAATTTCTATAGTAGTTCAAATGTATTAAAAGGGCCCTATGCATGACTGGTTTGGATATGTAAATATGCAAGCACTCTCAGAAGGGCCACATCCTTAAAGACTACAGGTTATTGATGTACCTACTTTATGAAGACACTACCCCATCTGCTGAACTGCAGCACCAGCCACACACATGGGCCCCACTGCTACACTCAAGTGTGGCACTGAAATAAAACTGTTCTTGTGTTGGGGAACAAAACCCCGTAAGTCAAACCCACAATCATTCCAGCAAGTATGGATGCACCAAACTTCTCAGGTTTCCATCCCTGTTAATTCTGTAAATTAACTATGATCTACTGAGCTTTTGAAGGGCACAAGGGCTTCTTGTGAAAGCACAAAGGAAAGAAAAAATGAGTAAACAGGTATGTTCAGAAGAATAGCTGGAGGATTTGTACCTAACCACATAAGGCCACGGCCTCCTTTTTCAATGTGTACAACCATAGAATCAGAGAATAGTTTGGGTTGGAAGGGACCTTAAAGCTTATCTTATCCCATCCCCTGCAGGGACACCTTCCAGTAGACCAGGTTGTTCCAAACCCCAACCAACCTGGCCGTGGACACTTCCAGGGGCAGGGCAGCCACAGCTTCCCTGGGCAACCTGTGCCAGGGCCTCACCACCCTCACAGGGAAGAATTTATTCTGTATATAGGATTTCTTTAAGCTTTAAAGTCCTAAAGTGGGGGCCATCTCAGGCAAGCATTTAAGGATGTGAAGAGTCCTTCTCAAAAATAACCTTCAAACATGTTCAGTATTCATTACTTCAACCTTTTATATGCTGTTCACCAAATATGGAGTGCTTTGAAGATTTTTTTTAATGAACATAAGTTTTAGCAAAAAATACTTCTAAGCCATTATGAACATTGTATCTAGGCACAGGCTACCTGACTTGTAAAGCTGAAACATAAACTCTGTTTTGATAACATTTGCCACAGTTTTTCTTTAAATAAATAAATAAATTTTTTAAAATCATAAAATGTCCTTGCTTTATTTAACCATGGCAACAAAATAACCACAATCACAAGACTGTACTTCTGTTTCCTATTACATTAACTTTTCCCACTCTATTCTTCCCTCAAAGCAGTGAACATGCAGGCAAGTAATCCTGCCATCGCTCCTACTCTGTGGAGGATACAAACCTGCCTGCAGCCTCTGTCCCTCTGCAACTAGGTGGTCATTGCTGCACAATCCCCCAGGTTCTTTATTTACTATTGTAACAGAAATACTTTGATATTTTGTTTTAAAAAAGACACCTAACATTTCATCAGATAGTAACAGTCCTTCTAAGTGACTGTAAACCAGGCTGCCCAAGCCCAGCCCATTGGGGAGGTCACAGCTCTGGCTGTGAGTCACAAAGGAACCCAGAAATTAATCACCTGCCTTACACCACTTCTCATTTGGTCTTGGTTACTTCCTTTCCTCAGGCTCTGGTAAGAAACTCAGACATGAAGCAATCCCCAAAGACAGTGACAGCCATGAAAAACTATTTAGGCTGCTGATAGTTTGGTACATATCATTAGACAGCCTGACTAAATTAGGATGCAGAGTTTCAGGCTTCCCATGCTCTTGTGAGCAGAGGTAGGATGTGTTATGTTCCTGTCTCATGGAAACCTGGCACATGGCAGAATGGGAGTTGGGTTTGTGCATCCTTTGCTGCTTATTCCTTTCACTTCTTGTCCCAAAAACTGGATGTGAAGCTGCAGATCTCGTTTTTACCTGTATTAGGGAGCAAAGAGGTAGCAAATCCCTACCATTAACAGCCTGCACAGACAGACCAATAATGAAATATAACTGTATTGGGTTTGCATGGCAAAGCTTTGGTAGCAGGGTGGGGGTTACAGGGGTGGCTTCTGCAAGAAGCTGCTGGAAGTTTCCTCCATGTCTGGCAGAGCCAATCCCTGGCAGCTCCAAAGACACATGTGCTGCAGGACAAGGCTGGGCCAATTAGAAATTGTGGTAATGCCTCTGTGATGATGTATTTCAGGAAAAAGGGAAAGAGAAGTTTTTGCACACTTGTAACTGCAGCCAGAGAAGAGCAGAGTGAGAATATGTGAGAGGGACAACTCTGCAGACACCAAGGTCAGTGAAGAAGGAGGAGGAGGAGGTGTTCCAGGCACCCGAGCTGGGATTCCTCTGAGTGGTGCAGACCAAGTTGAGGCAGCTGTGCCCCTGCAACCCGTGGAGATCCATGGGGGATGCAGAGATCCACCTACAGCCCGTGGAGAAGACCCATGCCAGAGCAGGGGGATGCCTGTGACCCTCTGGGAGGCCTGTGGAGAGAGGAGCCCATGCTGGAGCAGCCTGTCTTTGAAAGACATGCTAGGGTGACCCACGCTGCAGCAGTTTGAAGGGGACTTTCACCCACAGGATGGACTCACGTTGCAGCAGTTTACAGGGATCTGTTGCTCATGAGATGGACTCACACTGGAGAAGTTCATGGAGAACTGTCTCCTGTGGGGGGACCCCACAGTGCAGCAGAGAACGACTTCTTTCTCTGAGTAGCAGGAGAAACAGTGGGTGATGAACTGACCATAACTCACATTCCCTGTCTCCTTGTGCTGCTGGGGTAGGAGGTGGAGCTGGAAAGGAGGGGTGTGGGAAGAAGGTGTTTTTAAGGTTTTATTTTATTTCTCATTGTCCTGCTCTGATTTTGTTAGCTATAAATTCAATTAATATCTCTAATTAGACTCTGTTTTGCCTGTGACAGTATTTGATGACTGATCTCTCCTGGTCCTTATCTCAACCCTTTTTTATATTTTCCCTCCCCTGTCCAGCTGTGGAGGCGAGTGGTAAGAAAGGCTTTGGTGGGTGCCTGACATCCAATCCACCACATGGGAGCCTGCTCCTGGATCACGGAGCAGCTTCTGCCTCACTACTCTAGGAATTACAGCCCGTTCACAAGTGCTTGCTAGCACAGCACTATGTAGAACAAAGATGAAATTTTCTTCTTTTCTGGTGGCCACCAGCAGAAGAATGGTATATTCACCACCCCATCCAACTGCCTTGAAATCTTGGTAATTGGTGGGTTACACTGATGGAAAAATGATTTACCCTAAAAATCCTGCAATGCACCAGACCAGAGAACTAAGCACAGAACTCACAACAGCTGGAGACAAAAGAGCTACAGCTAAAGCTGTCACATCCTCTGGCCATCAGGCACACCCCAAAGGGATGTCTCATATATGGCAAGAGACCAGAAACAAGCCTGGCTGCTGGCTGTTCTTGCTACCCAGCTGCTTTTCATTGATGTTCGACTTACATAATTCCACTTTGGGGCCTTAGCTGGATCTCCATCTGGCCATCACTCTCTCATGCCTGATTCCTTTCATTTTAACCCTCTGCTTCATCCCTTTGACATCTGCTGTTTCATAATACCCCAAATCCATCCCGAGTTCCTCTTTCAGCAGGCAAGCCCCCTGTCATCTGCTGAGCTCCTCTGCCACATGAGCCTCTCTGTATTCACCTTTAGCAGAGGCTGCTTCAGTTCTGGCTGGACAACTGCAACATGTTGCCTCAAGTAACTCCTCATTCATCTGTGTATGAAAATCATCATAAACAACTATTAAACACCCAAACTGCTTTTAACTGACCAGCAGTAACTCAGTGTTTCACTGAGTACTTACAAAAGGTTATAGGTTCTGTGTTTTCCAGTTTTCTGACTAATAGTACCCATCACCTGTAACACCTAGAAATGGTGGTATTGCTCAGTTGCTTTTCATTTCCCTCTTTAGCACAGACTATTAAAAGATCATTTACCTAATAAATTATACATTGAAAAGTATCTCTAGCTTCTAAAGACACCCTAAAAACTGGACACAATGGAGGAACTACTTCATGCCCACCTGACACTTGTGGATGTGCTAAATCAGTGACTGGTCATTGATCAAAGGCTGGAGCACTCACCTTGAGCTTTAACACTTCAGCTGATCAGCATGTGTACATGAGTAAGTATTGGTGCAAAGGATTGTCTTCTGCTTCAACTGACAAACTGCTGGATAGCTTTTAAATAAAAAATAAAAAAGAATAAAAAAAAAATAAATAAAATCTGTGTTCCTCCAGACCCAGGGGAACAAACAAAGCAGACCTTCTGGACCCAAGCCCCAGGCCCTGCCAGGAGCAGACATAGCACCAAGGGACACACAGCATGTCTTGGTGCTTAGGTTACCAACTTCTGGACTCAGGAAAGAAAGGAGGAAAAGATAGGAAAGGAGGAAAAGACTTCTGGATTATTTAACAAAGTCATTTCCGCAGTGATCATTCTTGATGACTTAATGGAACAGAAGAGAAAAGTTCTCTGCCCATGGACAAGAAGTGACTGTGTATGGCTCAGCTCACGGCCACATAACACACTCTGAACCTCAGTCTGCTGGGGCACCCTCCATATGGGGGACACAGGGGCACCCTTGATGCCTGAACTTACCCTTGTCTACCAACAAAATGCTGAAACAGTCCCGACCTGGTGCTATGTGAAAGGAAACACTGGCAGAAGCATTTACAGGGTCAGTTCCAAGAGCAAAGTGAGGTCCTGCCCTCATGTACTGCCCTGTCTTAACTACGCAGGCAAACAGCTAAGAAATAGAACTGCTTTCTGCTTAAAAGCAGCAGATTCCTTGGAGAAAAGAAAAACCCAAACAATCACATTTCTCTCCTTAACTGACAACAGGTCAGATCAATATGACTGAAAGAAACACTCAGGCAATGGTGATAATCTGACACATACTGGATAAAAATTGTTGCCAACCACTCCCAGAGAAAACTGAAATTAAAAGTCACAAGGCAGACACAGAATAATATCTGTAGTGAAAACACATTATTCAGCCAACACTGCTGGTGGAGAATTGATAAGGGTATGCAGACTGACATGCACATCCTGGTGACCACATAAACAGCAAGATCTAATGCTTGGCAGTCAAAGAGAGAGCAACAGCCTTGCTTGTGAGGCATTTGGAAATCAGTGCCCTTACAGGTCAGGACTACTTGTTATCTCACTTTCATTGCATGACAACCTTCTGGAACTTGAGTAACACAGACTAATCCTGCCTCAGGGCAGGCAAGAAATCATCATGGGGAGGAACTGGAGACAACTGGGTCACTAGTCCTTGCCACATGCATCACCAATGGCGCACCATATGCTCCCAGTTACAGTCTGGATGGAGATCTGCAGTCTTTCACCTTCCTTAGAAGAGATGGATGCAGATACTTTATAGCAAATCATCTAATTTGTACTGATCTTCCAGACAAAATCACAGACTGCTCACAGACAAACCTAGGCAGCAAAGTTGAGTTATGGTTTACTTGGTTGAGAAGAGGCCTCAGGAGTTGTCGCCAGGTATGTACAACTTTTGTTTGCTCAACAGCACTGTTTCATTGTCTAAACCCACCCAGCATATGCTCTGGAGGAGACCACAGTGGTTCTTGGAGCAGCAAGTGTTGCCCAAAAGCTGAAGCCTTCCTCTACTGCACAGCTGTTCAGAGCTGCTGCTCTTACTGCACCACAGTGCATCGTCCTGGAAGTCTCCTGTTCACATGCCCTTCAGTGGCCGTGCTTTAAGGAAACCTCGAATATCTCCCTCTTAATAGCCACTGCAGAAACTCACACCCAAGTAGGAGGAGATACTGGGCTCTCTCACTTCCAATGCCCACCTTACTCCCTGGATATCAGTCCTGCAGACCAAATCCCATAGTATTAACAAATTTGTACAGCAGTATTATAATACATTTCTGTAGCAATATCTAGCCTCCATTTACACATGCAGTCGATGCAAACTGATGAGTATACTCATGGAACTGTCATATGGGATCATGGATTCTTCTCAGCCTTCGCAATCTTGACACCAAGGGTAATGCAAGGCATAAAATCAGCCATGCGATGTCAGACTAAAAGTTAACTAAATTCAACATTTTCTTGCTAACAGTGATAGCACGAGAAATCCATAGGCAAAGAAAGGAAATACGGCATGCTCAATGCGGGCTTTCTTGGAGAATATGCTGGTGCTTCTAGCAGACAAGGATGTAAAAAACTTGCTCCACGGGACTTTGCAGTAGCCCTTAAGCATAAATAATCTGTGCTGAAAATCATTTAACCATCAAGATAAAGATGGTCAATAACTGATAGAATAACTAGTTTCCAGAAATAAAGAACCAGCTTAACTACTGAGTCCTTTGAATTGAGGAGAGGATGGATCTCTTTGGTACTTTTGCGAAGTGCTTTACTTGCGTGGTTGCAGCTTACCTATTTAGGAAGTGGGTGAATGCAATGCTGAATCCTTCTGCTAAGTCACCCTCAAAGGCAATGTTTCCTGATGTTCAGAGGACCTTCCTGTGCTTCAGTTTGTGCTTACTGACACTGAGCATGACCAAGAAGAGCTTGGTTTCATCTTCTTTACATTCTCTCTTCAGGTATTTGTAACAATTGATAGGATGCCCCTGAGACATCTCTTCTCCAAGCTGAACAGCCCCAGCTCTCTCAGTCTTTCCTCCTGTCCCTTTACCATCTTCACAGTGCTTTGTTGGACTCTCTAAAGGAGGTCCTTGTCTCTTCTGTCCTGAGGAGCCCAGAGATGCACACAGCACGCCAGGTGTGGCCTCACAAGTGCAGAGCTGAGGGGCAGGATCACCTCCCCGACCTGACAATACTTTGTCTAACACAGCCCAAGATACCACTGGCCTTCCTTGCAGCCAGGGCACACTGCTGGCACATGTTCTTCTACTAGTTTCAACAGTGCTCAGCATTTCTGAAGGATTCTACATCTGAGAGCTTCAAATCCCGTAAAAGTGCTGATCAAACTCACTGTGAGGGATTACAAGATCAACTGATCCATTTTGGGGAGACATCTGGGTAATGAAATGCCCTGCATCCAAGTAACTGGGAGCAAGGGACAAGGACTGAGAGTTTAATGCACCTGCTCCTGCTTCTAGTCCACTTGTCCATGTTTGCCAAGCTAGAATTTTGGGTACTTCCTCCTGGGTTTCCCAGATGACTGTCATGGGTTGGCACCCTTCCTGCCCTTCAGGTTTTTTTTCTTTTGGCTCTGTTTCTTTGGGGAAGTGATCTGGCTGTAACAGGTCTGGTAATTTCCTCCAGAACTTCATAGAACCAATCAATTAACTAATTTGAATATAGACAGCTCTACTGAGCCACTGAGAGAAGGGTTACACCTCTGTAAAATACAGCATTTAAAGAGGGACAAGGCGGGAATCGCTCTCTTGCTCTTCTGGCGTTGGCAGAGGTAACTGAGGGGCCACTCAGCCCCCGGGGCGGGGCTGGGCCGGCCCGGTGAGGCCCTGCTGGGCTCTGCCTACGCAAATCTGTGCTGCCCAGCGGGGGGCCGGGCTGGGCCATGGTCCAGCTCTGCCGCGGGGCCATGGCCTTTCTCCCCTCGGCCCTGGTGCGCCCGGACCCCAGCCCTGGTGGGCTGGCCTTTCCCGGCGGGCCGGGCTAAGCCCCAGCCGCTGGGTCCAGGGGTGAAGGGCTGGACCACAGCACCAAGTTGCCGCTTGGCAATGTGGCCCGAGATGCCCCCCCTTCACTCCGAAAATTAGCTCTGGCTGCAAGCAGCTGCATAGCCAAAGCTGCCGCTCCAGCAGAGAAAGTAAGATCCAGTTTTCAAGGCACAGGAAGATTAACCCCTTCAGTGCTGTAAGTTTTTCCTCCAAGAGATGAAACGTATAAATACCAATCCTTTCCCAAGAAAGGCAAAGACACAGAAGAAAGAGCTGAAGCCTAGAGAGAAGAGGTAGAGGAGATGCTAGAAGCTGAAATTCTTTTGTAAACCTATGGTGATGGACTCAGATATATTACAATCCATTGTAATGTCATTATAAGCTTTGCGAGGGGCAAAGAGCTTTCCAGCTGTCTGTGCTACACGTGGATAGTGGTACAGAAGGAAACCTCTGTTCCTAGAGATGAAGATGATTTTGGATTTTTTTTTCCTCTCTTCTTCTTCTTTCCTGGACTGCTTCACACCGAGGTGGAGGCCCGAAGGAGTGCCCAGCTCGGCACCGCTCTGGTGAGAGGAGCTACCTACGGAAGGACTTTAGATTTTTTTCCCAGGTTTTCTCTCTATAGCAAGGTGGGTTTATCGGGGAGATAGATGAAGAGAACTTTTGTTTTTCTGGAATTGCTCATCCTTAAACTTGTACCTCCCATAGCTAAAGGTAAACCCTCGAACACAGTTGTGGAAAAGCTGCAATCGAGGGGAGGGACTCTCACATGTCAACAGAAAGCCACCTCAGGTGGCGGTTGTGCTGTGACGTGGCTGCCATGAGAAAATTGTTCTTGTGGAAAGGTTCCATAGCGTGAGCAAAAGAGACTTCTCTCTCTAAATGGACTGACCAAAGATTGTTATAGAGTGGTAAACTGACTGAAATGATTTTAAGTTTGTGTCTTTATATTATAGGTGGATGGAGGAGGTGCTGGAGAAAAAGGGGGTTAATTTGCTTTAATTCATTTTTATTCCATTTTACTTGTAGTTGTAGTAATAAACTTCATTACATTCTTTAAAGGTTGGTGCTTGCTTTGTATTCCTCCCTGTTCTTATCTCACAGAAAGGGGAAAATGCGAACTAAACGACTACACAACTCATGCTGCTTTCATCCCAAGCAAACAATTCTGGCATTTTTTACCCTTTAGGAAACAGATTCAAAACAGAATGAAAATTGCTTCAAGCAGGGACTAAATTTTGCTTTGTTGAAGCCTGCGTTGACTAAGCTGACCTGATCTGCTGGAAGTCTGTGTGCCCACTTCCCCATGAGGGTTCCTCTGCCACAGTCCAAAGGCAAAACAAGAAAATGTGCCTGGGGTGGGAGGAAACAGAAGTCACACCTTTGCATACTGGAACAAGCTGGAAAAATGTAGTTTGCCCTCTGAGCCCAATGGAGGGGGCTGAGAATTCACAATGGACCCATTTTAAGTAAACCTCTCAGCCTATATTATGTGTGTTGGCAAATAGGTATTACCTCATGGCAGAACGAAGTGGGAAAAGCAGGACTTATACGTCACATTCTTATATGCTCTAAGTCAAAATAACCTCTGTTAGGTTAAAAATTTTATACCAATTTACAACCATGGGAAGCTGTGCCCTATGCATTACATGTTCATTCCTAGGCATTGGTATCCTTTTTGCACATGTTGGACAGATGCAACTGCATAATTCATGGTTGTATTGTTTTGAACTCGCAATAGCATTGCCTCACATTATTTCTTCCCCTCTTCATTTTATCCTAAACTACTGGCATATTGGTAAAGCCTGTACTTTATGCTTTTCTCACAGCAACAGCAGTCATGGGAGGGACAGGCAAGGAGCTTGACATTGCCATATTGACAGAAGTCAGCATTTCAGATCCCTGTTACTGCCTCAGAAAGAAACATCTTGTCATATTCACTTTAATCTCCAGCTAGTGCCAAATTATGTCAATGTCAGTGTGAGAAGCTGCTCTGTCCCTTCCTTTCACTGGTGGCACTGAGACACAGACAAAAGATAAGGAAGACAAAAAACCCAGCCATGGGTTCAGCTGGCAAGTTTTTCAAATGGCTTGGGTGCACAAGGATAGCTAGCAATAGGATTTTTCTTTCCAGAAAGAACCAAACACTAAAAGCAGGCTAATCTTCATCTGACCTACAGATGTACAATGTCTTATATTTCTTTAAACTGTCATTAAACATTTTATATGGGACTGCAAAAGAAAAAGCTGAAGATAAGGACCAGTAAAAGCTATTAAATTATTGAAAGTAAGAAAGTTATTTTGAGGCTTTAAATACAGTGCTTAGGATTCTGCAGAAGCTGAGCAGCCAGATTGTTAATAAAGATCCAACAAAAATAATGGTATGCATTTCTTCCTTTTATAGGTTTAGGGCTAGAGATTGTCCGATTCCCACCTAAGTGACTCCCTTGAGCACAAGCCAGAGCAGTCAAATAAGCTCCTGTGACTTTCCAACAAGAGAACAAATGAATCAACACAAATATGAGTGTATCTAAAGACCTGTTTATGGAATACATTTGAGCTGGAGTTAAGTTTATCTGCATTCACAAATGCTTCAGGACTGTCACATTACACCCATAGGCAAATACACATGTGCACGGAAATGCGTATGCAGCCCCATGCAGAGATCACCTGTGAGTTGCCAAATAATAAGACGTGATGTTTAATGTCCAAGAGAATAAATCTTCTCGTCTTTTTAGGCTCCCTCCTGAAGTTGTTGCTGATCTATATACTTTTAAGCTCATCTAACCTTGCTGGGGAATTGATGACTTTTAAGTCTGAGCATTCAAGACTTTTACCCAGGCTTGAGTGTTTCCTCATTTATTTTAAGAAAATCCATCTCACATTTATTTTCAGGCAGCTACTCAAAGAGAAAAAAGGATGGCAGAGCCCTCCCTCAGTGCATCCAGACTATTGTGAAGAGACATCCAAGTAAAGGTTTTGAAGAGGCACAAACATTAACTTGACTGCTGTTACCCACTTGTGAGGATTTCTGACATTGCCTTTCAGTCACACTCCCTTTTTAAATCATTAATGAGTATCCTCCAAGCTGCTTCACCCTTCAAAGGTGATTACTAATCCAAGACTTCTTTTCTGAAATACACTTGAATAGACTGAGCAGACATATCAGCTGTGCCTTCTGGGTTTTTTTTAATTTTTCTTGTTTCTGGTAGCAACACCATTTTCATCACCAGTACTCATCCCTGTGACCTAGAAAGTAGCAGATCACCTGTCTATCCTGACACTTTACAGTTACTCTTGAGGAGGCTGAGCTTCCATCAATCCCAGAATACGTAAGTTGAGGAGTCCAGGAGCCTGGAAGCCTGGGCCTGAGGCAGCCCTCTTGGCTTATAGCAAAAGCTTTGCTGAAAGCAACACATTCCTACATAACCGTTTAATTTCAATTTAAAAGTCTTTGCCAATTCAAAATACTTGGAAAGTAACTGATTGGATCTAGAGCCAGTAACCCTCTCTCAGCAACGCAGTATGTAGAGAAAGCAAAGAAATACCAGCATACAAAATCTGAGTTCATAGCCAGTGCACTCCTGAAACACAAACAGTCTGTGGATCAGGGATGTGGTCATAAGAGTGGCTCTGAAGGGCAGACCTTCCCTTGTCCATCACCTGCCAAGGATGTGGCAACTCCACACTCTGGGAAAATTCAGCAGTATTCAGAATTCTTACAATAACCATAGAGAGCTACATGCAATAGAAACCAACAGATGCCCTGACCCACCTCTTGGCAATATGACTACTACTGAAAGAAAATTTGGGTTTTTTCCCTCAGTGCTGGCTAGTGTTTTCATTTAACCCACATAATATCACATAGCCACCTCCAAGGAGCAAGACTTCTCCATGCTTCTGCTTTAAACGTTATCAACATGGCTATATATACAACCATATTCTAGAGTTTTTCAGGCAACTATTGCCCAATTCCACCTTTACTACACAAGGGCTTTAGCAGAGCTGCATTAACTTCATACTGCCTAGACATCTGTTCTCATATGATTCAGAGGAGAAACAATAGAAATATCCCACTGCTTGCTCCAATGTTTTGTTCTCTTCAACTAAACAAGGCTCATGAGTGATACAAGAGGAATGAGGGATGTATTTTTTTCTTGGAGTCCAACAATCAACCTATAACAAGAGGACAAGGTGGCCTCTAGGGGACCTCTGACCACTGAGGTCAGTGATGTATTATTTTAAAAGTCATAAAATCACTTTTATTATATTTGTCTCCTTGTTTCCTTCCATTCCCCATTTGGCCATTCATATACATCACTCTCTTGTTATCAGGCTGCACAGTCTAGTGCAGAGACCGTGTTTTCGCTGCGTTTATACAGTGCCCAGTGCATGAAAACTCTTGTCTAGCAATAAAGGAGGCTTGGAGATACCTGGTGTCCAGTAACAGAAGCAGCTGACAGCTTTCAGCTTCCTCAGAAGAAATTTAATTGGTTTTATGCAACAGCCACTCCAAGGACAACTGTATTTTGCAAAGTACTTTTCTGACAGATTTCAACCAGCCTAAATGATGGTTCTTTTTGCCTCCTGCCAGAGGAAGTATCCTTGGTTTTTGCTTTGCATTTGGATCAGAAAGCACTAAAGCAGAAGGCCCTGCCTAATGACTTCAAACCAGAGGCCTCTGGATCCACTCTCAAGAGAATGTTCCCTCTCTGTGTACCTGCCTTGTTCCCACCACAACTTCCACCCTCTTCCTGAGGGATGGTCATTGTCAGCCAAACCATAGCCATGGCCAGCCACTTTGCTTATGCCAAAGTCATAACTGGGGGCACTGGGCACAGCTGTCCACACACTTGGCACGACCTGTCACATCACTGTAAATTTGTGCTACAGAAGTTTTGCTGCCACTGCCATGTAGCTCACTGGAAACAGAAGAAGATTCGCAACTGATAACAGTTAAAATCAAATAATGTAATCTGAATTCTGCTCTGTTACATTATTATTTCTTTACCTTTTAATTGCTTGTAATAATTGGGTAGTCCCAAGTTAATGAATCTCACAGTATGTGGCACATAGGATCCTGTCACATAGTTGTATCTTTTGCAGCTGCAACAAAACTAAGGGTAAGACTGTGAAATTACTGATAGAAGGCAATTAATGATGTCTACTCACCATAGGAGAAAAGATGCCTTCAAGAGACTCATTCCATGATTCCCCTAGCTTTAGCAAATTACAACAAATTAGCCTTTTTATTTTTTGAAGAAATACACCACAAAGCAGTTGCCCTTTGCAGAAGTCCCTATGCCACCAGTGTGGTGTCACCATGCTGTATGCATGGGCTGCTGATTCTGGCACTGGCAGCTACAGACTAGGAGAGGAAAAGCTTGGGGATGGGGCTTGGTGGTATGCCAGAGAAGGTGGTTCCATTCACATTCCAAACTTTTCACAACTTTTCCTTTCTCAGTGCACCTTCTGCGGAGAAGGCAGAAGCTAAGACATTTTATATCATTTGTTTTAATCAGTCTGTTAGCTTAAGTGGAAACATGTCGTCCCATAATAATAAAATTCTATAGCATACAGAGAGACACAGGCAAGCACCAAAACCCCAGGAATCACTCCCGTGGGAAAATAAGATTGAGTTAGGGAGGAAGAGTCAAAAGTCAACATATGGGAAGGTAAAAGGTGGCGATGCAGCCAGCAAGATGATGGGAGAGGAAGCTGTGCTATCAAAAAATACCAGTGTTCAAAATGCAGCGAGCACTGTGCAGCCCCTTCTCTGCCACAGGAAAGGCTCACGGAGCAGAAGAATAAGCACATGGGCTGCCTCTCAATCTCCTGGCAGGAAGCTTCTCTACTCACCTTGTGCCCAGACAGAAACCTTTGGGCAGTGAGAAGAGAGGCATGGTGGCACCTGTTCAGGGACTAGCCAAGCTATTGCACACCCTGCCCCAGTTCAGTGCACATTTGACTGGGAACTGATGGTGACCTGGCTCTGAAAACCAAGGAAACACCATGTTTTCAACACTAGGGAATTACCCCATGCAGCTTTTCTGTGAAAAATCACTTTTGACATTCTTCATGTGAACAGTGCCCAGTGAAACCCAGCAGGACAGAATAGGAGGTGCTGCAGCAGCAACCCTGACCACAGGCTTGGCTACCCCTGCCACCTGCATGGACATAGCTCGGTCACGGAGGGCAAACCTTTTGTGCCAGGTGCTGGTAAACACCACTCAGGTTGCTGGTGGCACCTGGGATGGCTCAAAGCACCGTGGTCTGTGCTAACAGTCAAGAAGTGCGTGCCACCTCCTGAAGACTCTTCCTGTAGTGCCCCGAGCAATTCAAAAACCACTATTCCCTCGTGCCTTTGTCTACCTGAGGTCGTACACGGAAATGAAATTACACTAACTGAATTAAGAAAAGAAATCTGTTAAGATAAATCATGCTTAGGCCTCTGATGGAGATTTGAAGCATCATTAATTGCCTCCCTTCCTACTCCTTTAGTTCTCAGAATGAGTGTCCATACAGAGTTCTAATGAGGTTTAATTAATTTTCCTTAGAAGTTAGCTTAGATTAACTTTCTTCTATTCCTCCTGTAGACAACTCACGAATTACAGTATTAAAGCACCCTGACTCAAAGGATTCTTGCACGGCGAACACTTCCTGCTCAGAGTTTTTCAATAGTCAAAATTTCTATGCTATCTTTTATGCCAGATTTGGTCTACTAGCCCAAATGGGTACACAAAAGACATCTGTACAGATGAATGCACTTAGTTAAAACCTTCTCCTTCTCTTACTCAACAAAGTTATAGGGTCTGCAATGACATGCTAATTCAAGTTAAGAATGATTTTACTGATTTCACTCTATTTTGATAAGGATTAAGGATTTGCCAAGAATGTACTTGTAGTGGTTGTAATAGACCAGTTTCATCACTAGAGGCAAACTCCAGGAGACATTTATTTTAGTTTAACCAACTCCACCCAAAAACATACCTTTGGTTAAGTTACTGGTATCCTTCACGGAAGTGACACTTAATGTGAGGTACTCTTAAAATGCACCATGAGTGTAACACCCAGAGGGAATCTGCACAATGCAAACTGCCTTCAAAAACAGTTGTGTTTAATTGGTATGGACAACGTTATGGTTGTGTTCCCAAAAACCATCCTTCTGCTAAAGATGACGGACAATATGCACATTTAAATTATTATGACACGGTGTTCATGAGACAGGTTCACATATAACAAAGGAAAACTATACCATTTTATGTTGCTTTCCTGTTTTTCCATTGCTTAAGTTTACAAAAGTGACAACACACAGTCTTGTCAAATATGTTGAGAGCTAGATTTGGAGAGAACTCGATTTGAAAACAAAATCTCTTCTTTTTACGTGGCAGTGGACCTCCATTGTCCTTAGTTACAAAGAGGGTCCACATGAGTGCAGAACTATTGAGGTCTATGTTGCAGAAGCACGGGCTAGTAACATTGGAGGTACTACTGAACAAGCCCTTGCCACTCAGGAATGGTTAGGAGTAACCACCACTGCTCCCCAACCTCTGCCCCTAGAGACACAATGATATGAAGAAACTCAAAACCAAATATGACAAGTACTCCTCATCAGCAAAAACATTAAGATTTTAATTTTAAAAGATCTCTTTCCTATAACAGATGAATGCTATGCCTTGTTAAAAATCGCAGCAATACAAATTCATTCCAGGATAATAAACCTGTGTCAATTTAACTACTGCAAACTGCAAATGCTGATAGAGACAATAAATAAACTAGAATAAGAGAGAACACTGCACAGAAACAAACGTATCTACAGAATACTCTGAAGTGTGAATCTTGAGGGCCAGATTCTCAGTTTTGCATATGTGAACACAAAGCAACAGAGGGCTCTTCCCTTTGTGTCCTGGCTGCAAGATTTCTTACCTGACTCCTTATGGGGCTGATGCAAACAACACAGACAAGCCCCCCTTTCACCAGGAAGGAAGAAAAAACCAAATATAGGCACAATCCAGAGAAAGCACAGATTTTTGATATGGTGATTTATATTTAAATAAGGTCTACAATACATTTATTTATTGGTTTCCTCTTTTTGTGTCTTCTAAACCAGGAACTCAGACAAAGGTAAACAAAAATTAAAAGCATGTGGAAACCTCACAGCCACCCACACCACTTTGTTCAACCTATGCTTCAGGTCTAAGAGACTTAGTAAGAAAACCTCCCAAAAGCAACCGCCACTTGTGAAAACCTATGGCTATAAAGAATTGACTGCAACTGGCATCACAGTGTTACAGCACATATATAGCTTTCTGATAGTAAAGGGTATTTTGTTTTAACCACTATGCTGTCCTTGGTTTGGTGTGTGGCTGCTGAGATGGAAAAACAGCTCTCTCTGCATTTCACTTTCAAATCTTGCAATGTACTTTTCCACTCCTTTAAAATGGAAGGAACTCTGCAGAAATAACAGAAAGGTCACACTAGGCAGCTTTATGTATTTATTTTGTCTTCCTTTACAGAGAGAGACAATGGAGAAGGGAGTTCAAACGAGGCACAGAGAGCCAAAGAGGAAACCACAGGTTTTATTCTTCTCTTCAGACTTTGTATTTAGTGAGGCCTCATTCCCCAGCATGAGAGATACTGTGTTACATTTCGTGAGGCCTCCTCCCTCAGCACAAGAGATACTGTGTTGTGCTCTTCTCAGTTTTCCAAATATGTCAGGTCACCCTGAGAGATTCTGTGAATTCAAATAATCCTGATGTTAACTGGAAGATGCAGATGAATACTCTTTAATTCTTCTCTTCCAGCTTTCTCAGACCTCAGGAGAGATACCTGGAGATAAGATGTTCCAGTTTCAGCAGCCAGGGGAATCTTTGACAACATACTTTGGGAAGCAAGTCAAATTGTGGTAGTTTTGCTCTCTTTGGTTCAGAAAATTCTTTTCTAAACTCTTCCTCTGTTTACCCCTCTCTCTCCAGTACCCTCATTTCACCCCAACTGAGCTCCATTCTTTGTTGAAAAGCAGTTTTAGTTCTTTTACTTCCTTCAGCCATGACTCTGCTCTTGAACTCCCTGCAATTTAAACAGGAGCATCCTAGAGGCACTTCAGCTTATGCTGCCTGTGAGCAGCCACAAAGGATTAACATTTCAGTTTGTGCTTTGTAACTGAGTCAGGCTATGCTGGCAACTCACAGTTTGAGTGATATAAGGCCCTTCTTCCAACCTGTGATAAAACTACCACTGACTGACAGAACAGGAATATCATTCCTCCCAGAGTTCTCTCTTTCCTGGTTCATAATTACTCCAGGTTATAGGATTGGTGAGAAGTAGCTCAACTGAACTGAAGAACCCAAGGCTAATAATTAACCTGAGGACTGATTTCTAAACCTTTGAATGGAGCAGTTCCATTTCCTCTTAAAAAAAATTCCCTTTCATCCAATAAGGAAAGTGTCTTCTCCTGACAAAATAACAGAGCTTTTCCCCTACTCCATGACAAGCTAAAACATAATACCAGATGCACCCTGCATTAGTTCCCAAAGCCCTGCCACTTTAATCCAGTCTAACAGAACAGAGTGGTGCATTTCAACCTTTGACATTACAACTGCTGTCTTAAAGAACATGAGCTAGTTCTTAACTACACATCACACAGCTGCATGAGGCTGTCAAGGATGGAAACAGGGAATCTTAGCACTAAGTTCAACACTCGGTCCAGAGCCAACATCACTGGCATCATCTTCTATTCATGGGAGTCTGCTCCAGTGTCATCAAGTTTCTTATGGAAGAGATATTCACAGTGGACACAAATAAGGATTAGACAACATCCCCATCAACACATCATCTCTCAGTCCAGGAAATCAAAGCCCACAAGACCACCATGTGCTCATTGGACAGCTGATTTGCTCTCTTCCAGCCCTATTAACACATGGAATTCAACTAAATTGAAAAAATTCCATTATGTCACTAATTTATAA
>VYZQ01029617.1:35900-65871 GCA_013400655.1 Mystacornis crossleyi
GGCAGTGATGAACTCTACAGATGGTGACTGAGTCTGACTGCATGTGGAGAGGATGAAGGGTTGAGGTGGGATGAGAGCTGGATGATATATGAATATTTTGTATTTTAACAGTATATCACAAATGTATCATAAGTTAAAAAAAAAAGGGCTTCAAATTGGTTGAATATCCATTTTTTGGTAAAATTTTGAGTACTCGCTGTTTACTGCCTTCAAATTTGGCAGGAATCTTGACTCAGCCCACCTGTGGATCCTCTTTTCTGTACAGTTTGAGAGACTCCACTATAAAGCAGGAGCAGAGCTGAAGTTTCATACTGCATTTTCAAAGCCATCTTTTTTCAGTTCAACATTACCTTCTCACTGAGGAAAACTCCCAGCTCAAGAATACAACTCCAGCTCTGTCTGCAGAGATTAACAGTGCCTGCCTTATGTAGAACAGTAAAACTGTTTCTCTTTCTGGCATTAGGGGTTTTTCCTTGGGTATATATGGCTGTACACATGAAAGGTTTGGTCTTCAACTGGTGTTGACTTATGTCTGGACTAAAGAAGCCTGAACCAACCCTACCCATTCCTTTTCACTTTCTAAATTATTTAAACTGAAGTAAGGAAGGCCCCAAATCTGCTTCAGTTGCTAATTAATAGAATTTACAAGAGCAAACAAGCACCAATTGGGCTTTTGGAAGAAACCTCGGAACATGAGATACTACATCTATTTGAATTTACATGGGACTTAGGGCTCTTGAACCCTCATGGTTCCTTTGGAAATTCAAGTAATTATTTCCATCTGATAGGTGAGAAAACTTGTGTTACTAAAATATTTTCAAAGGCTTCAGAAACACAACAGAGAATAGGGATGTTTGGTGCAATTTTCTAAAACAACTGAGTGAGTTCTAATTTAGTCACGTGCTTTATGAAAAAAGGCTTAAAGCCTACCTATATCTCTAAATGTAGAGATATCTTGGACTTAAATTACACGGCACTTAGAAAAACTCCCATTGTGTTCTACTATGTTTTTAATAATATCTTATTTCTATCGTTTTAGAGTTTCTACTGGTAAGACACAGGTCTGTGGGTGAAGTAGCCCTGTATGCTTTCTGAGCTCTTCCCTTTCAGAGTAAAATTCAGTGTGAAATAGCAGCTTTTCCTTTAAATTCAGACTTCATACCTGTAAATGTCTGAAGATGCAAATGGTAATATCGTTAACATTTGGGCAATCATTTTAGGCATAAAGTCCACTTGAAAACATTGGAGAAGGTTTCTGAAGTTTCCCCAAATATATTCAGGCACCAAGTTCCCACTAAAATCTGCAGGCATCTATGAGCAGTTGGAGAGATCACTCACACCTATCTGGTACAGATTTCCTTGAGACTTCAGTGATAAACAATACTCTCTGGCCATCATTAAATTAGAAGATCAAGTATCTATTGCATATTTAAAATTACTGGAGTCAAAATCTGTGCTCATCTAAACTGGTCAAACCCCACTGACTGTTGCTCCACTTACCATAGCATAGAATTTGATCTCAGAAATACAATTGCTTTACAAAAGAAGAGATACTTCAAAGACAAAATTCACATTGCAGAGAAGGAAATGCATATATTTAAATCAGCACAGCTCCACTTATTTCACTGTGCAACATTTCAGTTTATCATTCATAACCTTTTTTGACTTCTAGTGTGATTGCCAGAAGGACTAACCAGCCTTCCTGCACTCCACTTTTATTGCCAAAGTTCCCCTTCATCTTTTCCACCCAAGCACTTCAAACCATTTGCATAAGTAATTTATTGGCATGACATGACTATACAGAACAGCTGCACTGGGAGGTTGGCCCAAGGGGAGACAATTAAGGATTGCATCCATGTGCTGATGAACCTGTAAAGTTGCTTTTTCCAGTTTTTCAAGATTCTATGGTAATAAAGTAATTTTTTTCACCTGCACAGGATAGAAAATAGCCTGCAGCATGGGCAGGACATCACTGAAGAAAAAATCCCAGGTTTCAGCTAAGGTATCCAGTAGTTTCTGCCCTGCAAAAACACAAAACAAACTAGTGAACAGTTTTGGTTGTAACCAGCTAACTGCAAAAAGTAAAACATGCAGGAAACAATGTGAATCTGCTACTATATGCTAAGATGAATTATGCAGGAGTTACTATTAGCAGTATGGAATTAGTATTCCTTTTGGTGTATCAGATCCTTCCATATTTGTGTCTTTTCAGGTGACTCATCTAATATTCTTAATAAACTCAGAGACTCTGAGGTTACTCAGGAAAACCCTGTGAAGAAAAAAGACTAACAGCCCAGGTTACATCCTTCTATTGCAGTAACACTTGCTGGACAGGACTGTGGAGGAGAGCAGGAAGAGGACACAGCAGGTTAATGTGCAAGCATTCCAGCAGAGGAATTTACCCCACTGTTCTCCCTCCTGCCTTTCAAGCTGCAGGGCAGCAGAGCAAACCACACTCTGTGGAGATGCTCTGTAAAGCGTCCCCTCAGACTGATCTCTTGTAGCTTTTCCTCTGTTCCCTTTTCCACTTACACATAAAAACTCACTCAAGATCTATGGAAAAGAACAATGGTGTTAGGGCTCTAATTTTTACTGTAACTTTCAAGCGATGCAGTTAGAATTTGCAATGGGGCGAGTTCCCCGTGGTCCTCACAGCAAGGCCACCTCCATGTCCATTTCTTCCCCAGCAGCAGCCACCTGGAATCCTCCCCAGTGGAATCTGGAGAAGCTCTGGCCAGGTTGTACAACCAAGTCAGACACTGAGCTCCTCAAAGAACATTTTACACAACGCAGAGGCAAATGTAGGAGTTGAGACCCACAGAGGAAATCTGGTTCAGTAGGTCAGTTGTGGCTCCAGATCCCTGTTCCCCAAAATGGCCCGTGTTACCTTGGACAAGCTCTTTATCGTCCCTATGTCCCCAATCCAACTGTGAGAGGAGAGCAATGCCCCTGCACCTCTACCAGCAAGTGTTATGGAGAGAAACGCATCAGAGATTCTGAGGAATTCAGAGAAGACAATATGACTTACCAGGACACAAATTCAGTAGCAATCAATCAATATTACTATAGGTATCAGAATCTCATCCTATTTTAATTTTTATATTAGAGCCTTACTTTGAGCCTCAGCCAGGGAATATTTTGCCCAGAATTACACACATATCACAAAGCAATTATGCATGAAAGCATCGACACTGCTAACCACACTCCAAGTTAGCCAAGTGCCAATGTTTACTCTGGGATACTTGATCCCCCTGCCTTTCTAAGCACATGATGAACAGCTCTGGTGAATCTGAAACTCCTGAATTGTTCCCAGGTTGATGATTTTAAGTGCTTTCAGCAAGAAATGTGGATCACCATGCTATACTGCAGCTGCTGGCTGGTGGAACACGCCACGGTCTTATTTTCAGCACCACCAGGCAGGAGTTCTCGCTATCCTGCACACTCATGCACAAGACTGAAAAGGGTGTTCTCTGTTTCCATGTTAAAAGAATTTATAAAAATTTTATTTAAAAATCCATTTTGCATTAGTTTTAATGAAATACAGCAGGGAACCAAGTCCAAAAATTTCTAGCAGCTGTAGCAGTAGTAGTAGTAATAATAATAATAACAATGGTAGTAGTAATAGTAGTAGTAGTAATAGTAATAATAATAGTAATTTTTTAAAATGTGCTGGTTTTGGCTGGGATAAGTTTAATTTTCTTCCCAGTAGCTGGTAGTGGCTGGAACACTGAGGTAACACAGTTTTAGTTATTGCTGAGCAGGGCATGCACAGAGCCAAGGCCTTTTCTGCTCCTCACCCACCCCACCAGTGAGGGCCTGGAGGGGAACAAGGAGCTGGGAGGGGTAATGGCTGGCACAGCTTTTCCCAACTGACCACAGGAACATCCCAGACCATATGGTGTTATGCTCAGCATACAGAGCTGGGGGAAGACAGAGGAAGGCGGAATATTTGGAGTGATTGTGTTTGTCTTCCCAAGTCACCGCTGTGCATCACTGAGCCTGACTTTCCTGGAATGGCTGAACACCTGCCTGCCCATGGAAAGTGGGGAATGAATGCTATTTTGCTTTGCTTGCGTGCATAATTTTTGCTTTACTTTTGAAGTTGTCATTATTTCAACACACCAGTTTTTTTCACTTTTACCCTTCCAACTCTTCCCCCCTATCCCACAGAGGGAAGTGAGTGGCTCCATCGGGTGGAGCTGCTGGCTGGGGTTAAATCACAAAAATAACCTTGCATTTAAACATCCAGTACTAGTGTCTGAAATACCAAAGTGCTTCCAAGATATAAATCCAATCATGAAGGAGAAGCCCAACCACTACACCCTGAAGGCAGAGTTTTAAAGTGTTAAATATGTTAGTTCCCATAAGGTGAGGTTAAAAGACCTTATAAATCTTGCTGCTAGAATAGTATGAAGTTAAATTACTCTGTTGAGGTAAACATGCCTTTACCATCACGTACTTACTCCATCTTGTGGACAGCTTGTTTTGAGATGTAACGGATTTCTGCACAGCAGCTCAAAAAGGGTGCAGAGTTAAATGACTTAGGTAGGCAGGCTTTTTACTGAGGACTGTGAAAGAATTCCTATGATTTATCGATAATGAGCATCTTTCACATGGAGGAACGTGACTTACATGTGTTATCAAGGATATATCCTTTTTTTACTGTCAGGCAAAGATTACTACATAAGCATTTGCTGGATTCCAGGAAACTGGATTACTCTAACTGCTCATTTTAATGAAGCACAATATAGTTAATTTTGTATGGCATAAAAATGCATTTGGTATTTTTCACAGGGTTTCTGAAAGTTAATTGAAACTCATGAAAGAAATATAAGAATAAATAATTAGATATTATGAAGAAATTCTTCCCTTTAAGGGTGGTGAGGCTCTCACACAGGGTGCTCAGAGAAGCTGTGGCTGCCCCACCCCTGGAAGTGTCCAAGGCTGGGCTGGATGGGGCTTGGAGTGACCTGGTCTAGTGGAAGGTGTCCCTGCCCATGGCAGGTGGGTGGATCAGGATGATCTTTAAGGTTCCTTCCAACCCAAACCATTCTGTGATTCTGTGATTTTCAAAACCCTCTGCAGGACAAAACCTCTCCAAAGTGTGGGATTTGTTTACTTATGAAAACTTCAACTCCAAGTGGAGAGGGAAACTCAAACCATGGGATGGGGGCAACCTGAGATTTGAGGGCAGGACTGCTGCTGCTGCAGATGCAGGAAGCAAACTCTGCTTAGAATGGGAGCTCTGAGACTTCCATGCTTCCAGCTCTGTCTTGGGTGGTTTGAGAGCCATGGGGTCACTGACTACAAGATGGACTCTGAGGCAGGGCTGCATTTCCTGCCAAGAAACACACATTCCAGCCTTGGAAACTCAAGTCCACCAGCAACTCCCCAGGAAAGCTGTGTCAGAAACACCTCTGCCTCTGAATGAGATGCCTGAATTACTGCTACCCTGCCGTAACTTGCCAGTTTTAGAGAGATAACATTTCTGAGCACAGACTTGGAAAAAACATGACCCATTTAATTCTCACCTTACCAGAATTTCTGATCATATCTTAAGGGGCAACCATAAAATGATGCACTAAATCAAAACCCAAAATAAGATTTAAATCAACAGATTGCTGAAATTTGGTATTTCCTAAATATGGTCCTATAATTTAAAGCCCTTTAGTGGTCTCACATTGTAGGTTTTCATCTAAGCTTTGATCTCAAACATCAGATAGAGTATTTTTGATTTTCAAGCTGGTAATACCAGGGAAAAAAAAAAAAAAAGGTTGGACTTTGCTAGGTCTGTATCTCATCTTCTGATTTGATACTTATAAAACAACTTCCTTTGTGATTTACAAAGCAGCTATGAAGGCTTTGAGATTCCTACAGCTCCCCTTATGCTCTCCAAGCTGTTATTTTATATAACCGTGGAATTTGGTGTTCAGTTTAAGGAGTTTCAGTACTTTTTTTTTGGACTTTGGGGTTTTTAATGTGAAATTGGTTCTCTTTTTGCAGTGTTCAGGGCTACTGTCTTTTCATCAGAAAAGCTTGATTCCATAGCACCACCTTAATCTGATCAACTGCACTGCCAGTAATGAAAGGTCACATCCAGGATTTATAGATAGCTGAGACTAAGTTGGAAACAGTTGTCTCCAAGCTCCTGCTTAAGCAGTACATTTAGACTAAGTGGCATTATGACTACAGCTTTTGAAAAGTAAAGATGCATTTCTTTAAAACTGCTTTCACTTCCCAAAGATCTTTAGAATGTTTACATGGGCAATAATTCTTGAAGCAATTATGAAACCATTTCACCATCTGATGTATAGAATTACAGATCATTTAGACTGGAAAAGACCTCCAAGGTTATCAAGTCCAACTATTAACCCAGCATTGCCAAGGCCACATCTAAGCCATGTCCCCAAGAGCCACATCTACATGACTTTTAAATACCTCCAGGGTTGGTAACTCTACCACTGGCCTGGGCAGCATGTTCCAGTGCCTCAACAACTCTTTTGGTGAAGAAATTTTTTTCTAACATGCAATCTAAACCTCCTTTGGCACAACTTACATGCCAAATCTAGAACAAGACAGCGTATTTAGCAACATATCTAAAGGCCACATAATAGCATAAGACAAAATATGGGTGACTATAAAGCAACACACCAGGTGGAGGTTTATGCTTGATGTTACTTCCATGAGGTGGCACCTCCAGAAGGCGTAGATAGTTAAATGGAGCCTTGACTTTAAAACAAGAGAGACAGTGCCTGACCTCATTTATGTCAGCATGACTCCAGAATAACTCTTAAAAAAAAAGCTACAGCATTATTTTGGACGTAGATGCTTATACTAACTGGGATCTTTGTGCTTAGTTTTTTGTTTATTACATACCAGTCTATTTTCACTTTTCCTGAGCAGGATATAACTGAAGGAGAAGGAAATATCCTTGATGGAGGCAATCCTTCCCTGACTCCCTCAATGCTGCTCTAGGCAATCACCTCCTCTTTATGAAGGTTAATGAGAACAACAAGGCAGGACCCAAGAGCGAACTGTAGGAATGGATTGAGACATGCTAATCCATAGTCCCAGGAAGATAGTGGAAAGCATGCCAGTGCCTCCAGAGTACATTTGCAGAAACTCCTGTGACACACATAGCTGTGCTAAAATCCAAGTTACCTTCATAAAACCGGATCTTGTCCCTTAGGATCACCATGCCTTTTGTGAGCAGCTGATTCTGTAAATAAAATATAGACTACCTTTACTCAATTCTGTACTTCCCTACAGCAATCATATATGAACATTTTGTTCATTCTTAATTTTAGACAGTGAAGGGGTTCTTTTATTTTAAAAATTAATCATCAAAGGACTCTTGCTGTGTCCATCTTATTTAAATCACTTGGGACACTTGTGAAATGATGCTATAATTGCCTGCTGTTTTTAGGATAAAAAATGTATTTTGTGCAGTACAAAGTGCTTCTCAAACCTCAAATGATGGACCTACAAAACATGTACTTAGAGAAGCAGAAAGAAGTGGCACATACTTCTAAAAGTCTTTCCTAGTAATTCTACTGCATTCAACTTCACTTGTTTACTCAGGGACTTCAATTTTAAGCTAAACAAGAATGTCTGAAACCTCATGAAAGACAGCAATGACCTACAGAAACACAGTGACAGGTTGGGCTTTAACAATCTAACTATATGTATGCATATAAAATCCAAATCCCATTAATCCATTAATTTCAAAAACAAAGAGAAGTCAGTGGACATCTCTGAATGGTTTCAAGGGTCTCCAGGTCATCATTTAGAGTGGGAAAAAATTATTTCTCTCAGTAGTATATAACAGAATTGGATTTAAATAAAGAAAACACAGGCCTACCTGCAGATACTCAGTGAAAAAGGATCCCAGTTCTGTTTTCAGTAATTGCCTGTATTAAAAAGAGCAAGAAAAGAATCTGTGTAATCAGCAAATTATATTAGCTGTGCACTGAATGAGAGGGGAAGTCACTAACAGCGAATTACTTAGTATGAGCACAGAGACTGTCATTAATGACTAACTACAAAGAGAGCAAACAGGGTCAACAATACCAACACTCAAACCAGCATTTTTGTGTGTTGAAAAATATCTGCTGTCATTTTAGATGGCTCAATTGCACATATGAAAGGAAAACAAGATTTAATGAAAAGAGGATGCTTTCCATCCTACAACCACTCAGGAGACTCAAGACAGCTGAAGTTTCATATGGTTTCAATGAAAAGGCAGGTAGGAATTTAACAGTTTAGCTCTGCCTTTCATGATTCCTCTACACTAAAACCTACAAAGCAATCTCAGAGAGCAATTGAGGCTCCCATGCAAAACAAAATCCCACAAACAACTTTCAAATTCAGAAGCTGAATTCAACCCACTCCATAAGCTTGTTTGTATCCAGGTAAAATTCACTACATGGCTAAAAAGCTGTGATATTAAAATCTCACACACTGGAGGCTAGATAATACTTCTCATCAGTCAGGTCACTATTTAAATGCATAAACAACAGCTCGGACCTTACAGAAATGTAGCCCCAGCTAGGTTTTCTGAACACATCTAAATCTGGCCTAAATCTCTTTTGAAAACCTGTCTGACCATGTCAGATCTCATGAAGAAGTGAGGCCAAATGTGACTTAAAGTCTAAACACCCACTTCAATTAGTTATATGAATTATATATTCAATAGCATGTCGTCTATCCCTTTGTGTTATATCTTCAACTAACAACTGATTAATCAAATTATTTAACTAGTAAACAGAGACATCAAACCAAATCCAGCATAGCCCTATATTCCGCGAAAGTCTTCAGGACTTGATTCTGATGTTTTTACAACACATGCTTCAGCATAGCCTCTTGAGATCTCCTAAAAGTTCAGGGAAGAGAGGAGTATGTCAGTCTTGAGGAGACTGAAATAAGGTAACTTAGTTTATTTATCCTCAAGCACATATCCTCACTGACCTCATAGCTCTGGAAGGTCTAGGCAGAAATCAAATAAAAAGTAAACAGAAGGAAGGGCATTTTCAGATGCTCCTAAGCATCAAAGTCCTTTTTAGCTAGAAACTTGATTAATTTGGACAAACTTTTATGGACAAAAGCTCTGAAAGCTAGATGAGGCATTATCCATAGGTCTCCCACTGTCATGAAGAACTGTTGGATCACCAGTCCCCTCAGCATGTGGCTTCAACGTGTGGAAGACAGCCCTGGCAGCACCCTGAGACTCTGCCCTCAACAGTAATACTGACAAGCCCTTGGAAGGGTTTAAAACCCATCTCTTTCAAAGGCTGCTCAAGTTCCAGTGCTTTAAGAGACGTCAAGGGGAACAAGGTTGTGACAGCCAAACTGTAGCATGTTCACTCCAAGTGGAGATTTACTGTCCAGTAAGGTGACTTTTCTAGATCACAAGTGATGACACCAAAGGTTCATCTTACTTTGAACATGGATAGACAGACCATTTTTAGGTTGAACTAACAAGAAAGTTGCAGGTTTGAATTTTCCTATGAGAGTGAAAATTTATTCTCATGTATCTCTTTGTGGCACTGTTTCAAAAAAATACTGGTACTTTATGCTGACAGATTTTACTTAATTTTCTACCCTCTCCTCAAGCTAGCAGCTCCAGATGTCTTGAAGAGGTGATATGCAACTACCTTCTCTTCTAATAGTTTAGATTCTACTGATAAATTCTGGTATTTAGGGCCAGAAATAAAAATGTATGTTCTACTCATCCAATAGCCAGCTCTCTGATAAAACTAGATCCCACCACATTTCCATTTTTTCAGCTGAAATCAAACAACCAGCTTGTTGTTGTTATATGCACTGGACGGCACCACACCAGGCAGCACTATGTCTACATTAACATCTCTGTTTACAGGGCAGAAGAACTGACAGCTCAATTCATGCATCTTGCTTTTTAATCCCTAATAATACAGATAGTTCAAGCTACTTAATTAATTTCTAGTGAAACAGTGAGGCCCTCAGGCCAGATCAGAACACTGGTGTTTGATATTCTTTGTATATATTCATTTAAAAGAGATCCACAACAAAACTGGATCCAAGACATTGCTTGCAATTTCTTTTTCACCCTTGCCTAATTTTCTTTATCAAAAAGCAGTTAGGCTTTCAGATCCTGGATAATTTCAATTACTGACCAACCTTATCTAGACATGTGGACATCAGGGTGGAATCCAGGTAAAAATCTGACTAACCCTAAAAGAGATCCCTGACCAGATAGCAGATCTTATTTCAAGTACATCTGATTTTTAAACCAGGAATTTTGCACTCATAAAGCTTCTCTATCATTGATATCAGGCCTTCATTGCCTGTTTAATGACTTAATAAATTAAGATGCTAATATAAATTCCCTTAAAATGTGCTAAAATAGCTCCTGACTTTTTTTTCCCTGCTGCTGCTTCACTGGTTCATTTTAAAATTAACTCTTGCAACATTTCTCAGAACGGAAAGTGTAATACTGCATAATAGATGTTAAATAAAGTTAAGTTAAGCAAACAAATGATTTTACTGGGTTTGAAATCTGGCTGCAAAGAGGAAATGCCACTGAAATGTGCTTTGTTTGCATCACATCAGTATCCTGAAACTCAGAAAAGAGGCAGCTATAAATATGTATTAGCTTTAATACAGGACATCCTGCTTCCACTGTGTTTCCCTTTCCTTCTTTTTCTTCCTTGTTTTAAAAGTGGTCAAAATAAACACTTTGAAATGACATATGGTACATGAAATGAAAAAGGAGAAAACACTATTTGATTATTAATATTGCAGATATGGACCAAGAGAAAACTAAAGAGTACATACACGCATGGAGATTTTTATTACCAGACTTTTGACTCAATCTCCTATTAAAGCACTCAGTAAAGGCCCAGAAGAAGGAATGCACAGGCCACATAATGGTGATACTCCCAGTTGTTGGGACTTTACTGTCTCTGCTTTAGCAGAGGAATTCAGGAGTTCCAGCAGTGTGAGTGAGACTCAAATCCCACACTGGTTTTATTGCAATAGCGATTCTGAGGGCTGTGTATGTAATTCTGTATTGGAGGCCACTTTCTAATGCCACAGGAATGCAAGAATGGTGTCAAAAGGCATTGGTGTAAACAAGTAGCAGCTCTTACGAGCCAAACCTAGGAGAAAAGTAAATGGTACTGTACAGATTTGTACCCACTGATGTTTTCTTAAATAATCAGCATTCAAAGCCTCAAGATGTGTGTTCAGAAGAAGTTTTATGTATTTGTTTGCATGTATGTGACATATGGTAGTTGAATATACGTGACATTCCTGAGTCAAAACAATGATGTGCAAATATTGTTCAAATATTTACACTTGATCTATGAGTCAACTTGGATATTCAGGAGCTTATTATGAAAAATATTCCAGAATCTGCTCTAATTAAAGTGGTAAAGTAAAATAAATTCCTTTACTGTCCTATAACTTTTCAAAAAAGTAACTAATATTAACCATTTGCCTGAACGCTTCCACACTTGAACTCTGCCCAGTGGAAATAATGTATTTCTTTCTCATTTTGTACTCAAGGGAAAATGCATCTAAAACAATCATAAGGCAAGTATACACTTGTGTCACTTCTGAGGTCATGTTTATGAATCAGGTATTTTGCACTCAATACTAACATTAACCCAAAGAAAGTTATTTTGAAATAAATAGTAAAAGCAGTAACACAGGTATTTCTGGCATGTGTCAAATCAGTAATTTCATCATCAGCTCAGGTATGAGGCACGAGGCATTCTCCCTGAAGTGAGTTATTAGCTGAGATACCAACAAAGCAGCATTATCCCTACCCGAACAAAAAGAAATGGGCCTATCAGGTGGCAGCAAAGCCCTTCATAAAATGGAAAAAAAAAAATCAGTGTATTTCTAGTCAGCTTGCCTGTTCAGCCACATGAGACGTTGCAATAAATTCAACTCAGCTATGTTACCAACCATCGTTGTGGTGCAGGGTTTATAGCCAGGTAAATTAAAGCAAAATTTGGGCACACTTCAATCTGTTTGTTGGTTCATACAAGATTATATTTGCCTGACACATCAGCAGAAAATGTTTCCTCTCCTGTCCCTCACCAGAAGATGATCATATTAAGGGAAATACATTGGGCCAAGAAATCTCAGCCCAGAAGTACCATTTTTTGTCATTCAGATAAAGCTGAAGAATCCTAACGGCACTTATAATAATAATGATTAACCATTATTCCAGTAAGTAACTCAATATGATTGATGGATCATGCTAACTGACAGACATCCTAGAAAAGCTATTCTTTGTATGTAATTTTCTCGCCAGAGAAGTAAGAAATAACTGAAGAGTAAGTTTATTTTCATTTCAAAAAGAGCAAATATAGGTCTAATATCATCTGGCTGGACTTTTCTGAAGGTATTTTTACAATTAAAGGAACCAGACTGGGCCAACTATCCCAGACTGGGAACCAGACAGGGACAGATAAACCCAGAATATCTGGGTATTCTCGGGATTTCATCAGACTCCAGTGTCCAGACAGAATAGCAATAAGCGGAAAGAGAAAGGGAGTAACTAAGCATCATATTTGAAGACAGTCAGGGAATGTAATAAGCTATCTGTCTTTTGTAAGTGCAGATTCTTTTCCACCATTTTTTTTTGTAAAGCAGTGGACAAACTCCTAAAATGAAATCTGCTACCTTGCCCTTGCCAGTGAGAGGGTTTGGTAAGTAATAATAACTGCTGAAAAAGTAATAAAATGTGAAGTGTTGTAAATCCCGATATCAGCTTATATCTTGGTAAATTTTCTTTTCAACTGTAACTTAAATAACTCAAACGGTAGGATTTTCACTTTTTTTTAAAGGGAAGAATGTTCCCATTATACATCTCACTGGCCTACAATTAGTCTGTTGCAGACAGTATCATCACAATATGGGAAACAAGTTGGAAACATGAAGAGTGTTACTCAGGCCATGGTGTTAACAGGACAGCTTTGTAACTTCACATACACCCATGCTGTGTGGAAGGAACAGTAGATCTAAGGGACCACCAGGCAGGACATCTTTCCTTGCCATGTCTTACTGAGTGCTTGGAGGTTTTACCCCCTCCATGGATGCAAGGGAAGCACCTGAGAGCGGCACCTCTGGAAATGCAGTATCACTGCTGTGCAATAGGGCTGAATCACTAGAGGGGTGCAGGTTTTCTCTTCCTTAGTTTTAAACCAGCACATCAAGACAGACTCTGAAATAAACCCTATGGCTCAGGGCTGAGTTCCTCCTGCAGGAGGGATCAACTCTCGCCCACAGTGAGGTGCTGACGCACATCAACAGCAGCGATTACTGAGGCAAAATGGACTGTGCTGGTCAAAACTGCCACTAGGAGAAAAACCTTAACACTCTGCAGAAGCTCTAAAGTGCAAGGGCTGGAAAACAGTACTGAGCATCTGGCTGAGAACACTTTGCACAGCAGAGTCGCTTACCTGACTCCTTCATTGAGGTTGTAAAGTTCATGGTCGGGGAGACCCTTACGCTGGAATACCGCTATCACGCCATTGTGGATACTGAAAGAGGACATGAGGAGTCATTAGCACCCGATAAGATTCGAGAAGGGTATCACCTCCACAATTAGCCTAGCATTTCTCTTTAGAGACTTCAGGACCTTTTAAAAGTCTTAGATGACTTCCGGTACTCCATCCATCCCAGACGCCTTAAAGGAAATTACTGCCTAGAAAATAGATAACATCTTTGAAAATCAGTTCTTTTTGATTTGTTCCAACTCAGTAACTTCAAAAGCTGCACATCTGAAATCAGTAATTGCAAAAACTTAGGCCTATATTTTTAAGTACTTTAAGTATGTCAACTGTAACTTTTAATACATTCACATATTAAGTATATTTGAAGTATTTAGCAGTATAGTTTTTCTCTCTATGGCTCACTACAGAGACAGTTAACAGCTTCCACTGCACTGGAGTCTGTGCAAGCGAGCAGCAATCAGCTTTAGAGCTCTGGAAAGCAGGACCAGGACCAGGTCTGCCCATCCTGGAAGTAGGAGGGTGTGGGGTTGTGTCTTATGAAGAATTGCTAAAGGCGGTCAGTATCTGTTCATAAGGTGTCCAGGGGGAGGAAGCTTGATTCCTACTGGTGGAAGACCTTATCATAGAATCACAGTATGTCCTGAGTTGGAAAGGACCTAAAGATCATCCTGTCCCAAACCCTGCCATGGGCAGGGACACCTTCCATTAAAGCATATTGCTCCAAGACCCATCCAATGTGGCCTTGAATGCTTCCAGGGATGGGGCAGCCACAGCTTCTCTGAGCACCCTGTGCCACGGCATCGTCACCCTCATAGGGAGGAATTTCTTCCTAACACCCAATCTAAACCTACTCCCTGTCAGTTTGAAGCCATTCCCCCTTGTCCTATCACCACATGTCCTCGTAGAAAGTCTCTCTCCTTCTTTCTTGTAGGCTCCCTTCAGGTGCTGGAATACTTGGTCAGCTCTGGCCTGATCCAGGACCAGATCCAGTGGCATGGGGCTGCTCCCACTGCAAGAGGATGTCATTGCAGGAGCTATGCCAGGCAGCAGCAGAGAGCACCTCGGGAATGCCAGTGTCCACATTAAACTTTCCCAGGCCCATAAGACAGCTCCTTTCAATGCCTGCTGGGAACATAGGACTGGCTGGAAGGTAAACTCAACACTGTTCACTGAGAGATTCAAAATGCAGGCACACAATAACAAAGAGATGCACCATCAGAAAAACTCAGCCACCTTCATCTAATGAAAAAGGAAACTAGAAGTGGCAGGTGAAGGGTCTGACCTGCTGTGGAGAAATACAGATGCAGACAGAAGTAAGAACCATTATCCTCTTCTCTCTTTTGTTCCTTTGAAGATGTTTCCAAGGCCTTACACACCACTGCTGCCACAGCAGTCCCTCTTTCCCGCCTGCACCAACAAGCACAGGCATACATTCATGATCTAACCCAAATTATTTTGGCTGGTTCGTACAGACACACTCAATCTATGATTATTTGAAAACTGGCAGATAAATGTCTCTGGTATACAGTGACATGACTTGGGTATCTTAATATTATGAGTAATATGGGGAATAAGATTAATGTAGTGAATAACACTTTTCACGATCTTTACACGCTCTTCTGGTTCAGAAATGAACTTTGCAGTGTTCCCTGCCAGCCTTCTGCAGAGAAGAATGACTAAATATCTCTCCTAAAAGGCAATGTGCTCTCTCTCTTTCTTTCTGGCACCCCTTTCTAAGTGAGGGAGAGGTCTTCTCTGTCCAGCTTAACAGGTCCATTATTATTCCTCAAAGAAATAAGAGAGAGCAAGCCTTTTAAACCAGAATTAAGAGGGACAGGTTGCGAGGATTTAAGTTATTGTCTGTATAGTAGAATGGCATCTACAAAAAACATCCTAGCAGTGAACTTTTAATCTGCCTGGGATCTCCCTTGTAGTGAGGGGCAATACCCTTGACTGGAAAACAAGTCTTGGCCTCATTAAGTTGACCACCTGCCTTTTCTTCCCATCACAGACAGCAGTGCTTGTATGGAGGGTGCAGGCTACAGCCCCTGTCTGCAGGTTATGTGGAAATGGCACTGGAACTGGCCCTCCACACTTACTTAAGAGAAGACACAGGGGAGTTGGAATAACCGGGATGCTGTTGGTGGCCTCAGTTGGTGTCAGGATAATGAAAAGTTGGCTTAAATCTTCTTAGTTACCTTAAGCTAATGAAAAAACAAACCCAGACCTTGCTTACATCACTGGGATTCTAGAACAAGTGATTGTTTAAAAAGATTTGGTCCGAATCATTCAACCTTTTGGTGTAAAGAAAATCTGAGCTGCTGCTTACACACAGAAGTCCTGCAAGATGCTTGAGGTGGGTGGATCACTCTACCTGTGCCTGCAACCAGCTTTCACTGAGGCTCAAGTCAGTAATGTAAATAATTAAACTTATATTGCAATAGTTAACCTGAACTGAAAATGCCTCGTAAACTCCCTTCTGTAACTTTTTTACAACATGAAAGTTAATAATGGGTGCACTCATGCACTATTACTGTGAACAGCTTCCCTAAAGTTTTTTTGTGTGTAAGTGTGTGCAGAGGAACACAGTACTGCAGAAAACAAAGAAGAGCCCAATAGAGCCCAAAAAATTCTACAGAGCAGGCTCACTGGAGGAGGTGAAATCAGGATGAGAAAACTGAAGAGACCAGGTTTTTTGGGGTGCTGCAATTAGAATGACAACAAAACGTCAGATGGCTTCAGCAATGTATTGTACTTATCTATATGACAGTAGCTACAGATTGCCAAAGGAAACCTACCTACAACCAGGATAGCACTCAGAGCCACAAAAATCAACTCAGCAGCCTAAGAAACTTTACCTCTTTTAAAAGAAAACTCATTCCTCATGTGACTGAACCTCCTGAGGAGGAGGCGGCTCCAGCTGTTGAAAACATGGGGAATGGCAGCTCCAGCACACAAAGCACACTTTCCCCACCATTAGCTTGAAGGGATCTGGAAGGTGTAAATCCCTGGAGCACAGAGCTGGATTCTTGCTGATGGCACTCCCAACCAACCCAACAGTGCCAGGGTCAACGTGGGCAGGATGGGGTGGATTATTCTGATTTTTACAGAGTCTCAATCTATTACAGGCTACTGCCCATAGAGCTCGATACCACCAAAACATACATTTCTCCTGAGTTGCTATTTGTCCATCCAGACACCACTGGGGTGGGACCCTGGATCCCTCCAGTACCACCCTGTTCTTCTACTGACATCTGGAAGCCAAGAAGGAAAAACTATTGCAATTAAACAGTTTTCTGCCAGGTCAGAATCAGTTTGGCCACAGAGATGAGGAACAACTCCAAAGCTGGGCTTGCAAGTCTTTTAAGTCCTGACCTTCTGTGTGTTTCAGCTGTGGCCATGGCCCTCCTAGCTCGACATTTTCTGGCAAAGCAGCTGGACTAGCCAACACTGACATTCCATAAACATCACACAGATAATTTTAGTTCTCTAAAGCCTTTGTGTGCAAACAGCATAGGTGAAAATACCATGGTGATTTTTATGTAGTGTTTGCAAATTCTCCCCTTCCCAGAGCTCCAGATGAAGACCACAAGAAAGAACAATGCTGTGTGAATAATCAAACCCTGTGACTACCCAGCAGTTAAAGACAACACTTACACTTTCAAAAGGGACTAAATTAGGGCAAATTTCCTCTTCACAGTTACATGAACAGCTAATTAACAATAATTAACCTGATATACTTGCATCAAAAACCCTACTGAAGACACCCTTGCTCCAGAGTAAAACATCATTTTTCTGAAGTATCTTAATCCAATTGGGAAGAGCCCATTTTCAGCACAGCTTCAGTCCAGCTGCAACTCCACCAGTTTTTCTTGAGGCCTTGACCATTCCAAAATAAGCTTACAGATGCTAGTTCACTTATGTTCCTGAAATTTCTACCCAAGGTAAGGCAACCGACCAAGAGGGATAGGCTGCAATTAAGCACTTGGTCATATAAATGAAAACAAGCTGGTCTGGAAAACTCCCTCTTCAAAGAGTTTGGGAGGCATTAGTTCACTCACTTCACCTAGAATCACTGCTCTTACACACCAAGATATTGAGACAGACAGGTGAGGGAATTCCCAGAGGTGTTACTAAGAGTTAGTATCTCTATGGACTGTAGGAGGAAGAAGATTGGTTTCCTGCATTCAAGGAAGTATATGTTATTCTGGAGGGCTACAGGGAGCAGCAATTCCCCACTACCACCACCACCTTATGTTACTGTAGTCACGGCTGGAAAATGCTCCATAAAGCAGAGGTGGCTGGGCCAGTGGGAAGTCTCCTTCACCAGCTCTGTCCTTCCACCCACCCCACAGTGAGACTCTGTCTGCCCCTCCCATGCACAAAGTGCCAAGCACTCCACAGAGAGCTTCAAATAAAGGGTCAGGAAAAAAGGGTGATCCTCAGACAGGCAGAAATATTTCAAAATATTTCTAAATAAACACTGAATAACAGAAGAAATAAAAAAATATGCTGGTCTGGAATATTTTCTCCACTGGAAAAGCCATCCTGTGATCTGAAAAAACATTCATCATAAATTAGGAGATGAAATAAGGTTTTCATGGCTGTAAAAAGTAATTTTACAGCAAGTTGTTGTGCTTATTACAACCCTGTAAAAAATTAGCCCAGGCCATAAAATCCTTTCTGATTCAGTAAATCCTTGGATTTACTACTGATCTCACTAATGTTATAAGCAACTTACCAGGTTTCTTCACCTTTTCTTTGCTATCCCCTACTTCTTCATGTCTCTGTGAATTTTCCCTATGTTCTTACATCAAAGAGGATCTAAGAGCCTTTGACTAGAGGCTTTTCCAGAGCACAACTCAGACAGTATCAGCTCCTGATTAGGCAGTCTGTGCTAGCTCAGTCAGAATGAAAACCTCACCATGGATTTTATTTGGCCTGAGTGGGCCCCCCTGGCTTGTGAGCTCAAGATTAAAACCCCTGGGTTTCTCAGTTCAATTGGTTTAGTCAGCATTCAGCCCTCAGTTTTTGCCTGAAGCAGAAATGGGGGTTGTGGGGGGAGAAAAGGAACTAAAGACAGTGCTAGTGAAAAAATCTAAACTATTTTAATCCAATGCAAATTCTGTGAGCTATAATGAAGTGTATTGTTCAGCTAAGTTGCTGTTGGTTGCTAGTTAACTGCAGTGACAGTGTTTTGCTGCACAGATCTGGGGTTCATGGGAAAGCAAGCTCTGAAAAAGCCATGATATAAAGTCTGATTTGCCTAATAGCAGTCAGCAGCTTGGCACCAATTTTCCTTTGATGTAACAGTGCTGAGAAGTTTCACTGCATTTTAGTTCAGAGCTGAAGGGAAATCATCATGGAGGAAGTGACCTTCCTTGCTACTGCAGTGCTACATTCCCCTGGTACGCTGAAACAGGCTCCTTCAGGTAGTCCTCCCCTGGTGTCAAAATGCGGAAAGAATTCTCAAGTAAGAACAGCCTGAGCTGAGACTGGTGTGAAGGGGGCAGAGGTGGCAGAGGGGACATCACTGGGCTTCAGTGGCCACACACAGGACAAGTGCAGAGGGGCAGCCGTGCATCCTCCCCGTCCTCTGAAAACGCCCGCAGAGACAGAGCTGCTGTCCTGCAAAAGACCCAACTAGCAGCACTTCAGCTTTTCAGTCCCTGGCATGGCTGGGGCAGCATCAAGATCTGCCTTTCAGCATGGAATTGGCCGGTTTGTGTAGGGCCAAACCTGCTGTGGGTTGTGCTTCAACTCTCCCCACTTCAGTTCTCATGAACTCGATTCAAAGCTTTTTGAAAAGCAGATACACACATGCCCCACCCAGGCACAGCTGCTAACTTCAGGCAAGAAAACAGCACACATGTAAATATAGAACAGCCAGGCTTGGTGAGAGGGGAGAGCTTTGCTGGTGCATCTTGACTTCCTTGATCAGCAAGGTCTTACGCTTACACAGAATGAAACTACACAAGCAATCCTTTCGTTTGGAAGGAAAAATATTCCTGTAAACCGAAGTATGCAAAGTGTCCTATGTTGGGTTGTTTCAATTTTTCAGCAGAAAAATAAAAGAAATTCCACAGCGCAAGATTTTAAAAACCCAGACAAGATTTCTGGTATGTCAGCTTTAGATGTCCAGCAACCTTATAGTCTCCCCAGTAGAGATGAACACAGATTCCCTCCAGACCAGACCCTGCTGTATATGTGGGCATGCAATGGTGATAGGCAGAAGCTACAGTGGATAATTTCTTAATCCACCTAATTCAGTATCATTTAAGACCTGCCCTTCCTCAGGATAAAGACCCAGCCTGTAGAATATGAGTTTCTTAAAAGGAACAGATGATACAAGTCTTTCTGAGCCTGAAAGATGAATTACCCTCACTATCTCTTTCACTCAGAAGAAAGCCTTGCACTGTTAAATAAGAAATAAAAGGCCTTCCCTTAGCCCATGCAGTGAAATTGGCTCATATCTGCAATACTTGCCATAGCTCATAGTTAATGTAGGCACACAATGCCCACTTGACTTGCACCTACACAACAGCCCCACCAGTGCTCCCAGGCATTTCAGAGGAACATGCCACCAAAAAGGACAGCCTGGCAATCCACACACTGGGAAAAGGGAGCCCAAGGGTGGAAAGCATGGTTAGGTCTGAGTTCATGGAAAGCAGTGACAGGACAACTCACAGACATCTATTCAAGGAACAGGGAACAGGACAGTTGTGTAATTGTTTGGATGAAACATGCAGATGTCCAGCTCATTGACTGGCAAGCACTTCTGGCCAGAGCTGTACCTGTCTTGTCCAAGTTAAAAGTAAGAAACGCTTGCTTCATCTCAATTAGGAAAATCCTCTAGTTTGAATATCAGCAGCCCCAAGCCTGGAATTCTCTGCCTCCTAGCAAGTCGGGTGCCTGACCCGCTCTCCATTCACATCTGCCTCCACAGCTCCGTCCCCACATGCAAGACCTGGAAAAGCTAACCCCTGCCAACAAAAGTGTCAGCACACCATCACAGAAAGGCTCTGGGGACTGTGTTCTGCCACCTTGATCCACACCCAGGAGTCTCTAACTCTCTGCTGCTTCCCTTGGGGCTACTGGCCAAATAAAGTCCCAACTGGCACAACTCAAGGTGGTCCAGTCTATCCTTGAACTACCATCATCATCCATCCACACATCACGTACAACTCAGGGTCATACAAACAGCATGATATTTGAGCAGAAACTCAAGTCTCTTTTGTGATCAGCACAGTTTCAGAGTTTAGTGAACTGCTGGCATTCAACAACTAATTCTTAACACAGACATGAAACCACAAATCGGGTGGTGAGAAGGACAGAAGATATGATATTTTATATATTTTAGTTTTCTCAGAACGTTAGCAAATGTGTCTGTAGCTCACTGGTATTTTTCTTCCTACAGTTGTACTGCCATTCAATTATAAAATACTACAAATGACACTTTCCAAGCTGTGATCCAGAAGGTGACATTTCATTTTCAAAAATGACCTAAGAATTTAATTCCTGACAATTTAGAGACTTAGATTCATCTTTTAAGACTGTCACCAAAATGGACATTAAGATGCTTTCTGAATAGCTGAGCTAATTGACATAGTCACAACAAAATATTTGCACAGGTTTTCTTGTAAAACAGCCACAGAATTCAAATGTATAAACACAATAAAGAAAACAATCAGGGCTTATTTTCCCTGTCCAAAGTGCAGGTGCTTGCATGTGTACATACACACGCACACACATCTATTTGTACTAACATGAGTAAATTTAGTAGACTTTCTCATAACTATATCAACTACCAGCAACAGCCATAGATGTGCAGATAAAAGGTATGTATTTTAATAGTTGTGCATATGTATTTTTTTAAAAAATAACCTAAGCCAAATAAACTTTGAATGAGAATATCTAGATAGACACAAAGATATATTTGTATCTGGATCCTGTAAAACAAGTTGTCTGTCACAAAGAAGGCTGAAGGGAAGGCAGGGAAGGCTCTTTGTTATCAGCCTTCAGAGAAAGATTCAGATCAAGGGGAAAAAAGCCACTCCTGTGTTTATCTGAGCGGGAGCTCCAGTGACTGTGAGCCTACCGAGGTGAGAGCCAGGCAGCCCAGCCTGTAGCCTGCAGAACAGCCACTCGCACGTCAATCCCATTGCAGGAGCATGGGGAGACTGCCAGGAGCCAGAACACTGTGTGATCTTACCTGTTCCAGGTAGCGTTGGAGCAGGCCCGGCGCTGCTGGGTCCCCCGCTCATCCAAGGCTGCCTGCTCTCTCTTGCCCAGATCACTGAGGCTGGGCGAACTCATGAACTTCAACCTGCGAAGAGTCCTCATGGTCAAATGTGTGTTTGTGCGTGGCAGCTACAGATACACCATCCTGTTTACACACATACACACGCAGCTGGAACAGCGGCAGCAGCAGCAGTGCGAGCAGTTCTCTCCGTTTGCTGTTCAAAAAAGAAACTTAAAAAAAAAAGAAGAGAGAACCAGTCTCTACAGAGCACACCTCTGCCAGCAAGAAAACAAACCTTTAATCAGATCAACTCTGACGTCATAAACTGTGGTTAATAATTTCTCCAGTCCTTTCAAAAAATAAGTTAAACTTTTGGCTGCTGCTACAGCACATTGAAGGGGCCCCTTGTAACCACAGCTGCCCCAAGTGTGAGGGCTTCCCCTCCCCATGTCCCTGGGCACCATGTCCCGGGAATCTCGCTCAGCACTGCGGTGCTCCACCTGTCATGGGAACTGCTTGGCTCCTCCAGCAGCTTGCGAGGGGGGTCTTGCAGCATTTCCCAACCTCCCCCTGTCCTTTCTGCACTCATAAATGGAAATGAAATTGGAGGGCAACGGACAGGAAAAAAAAACAACAACAAACCCAAGTAACCAACACTGACACACTGAGACTTTACTGGAAAGTTTCATAACTGCCTGTGCCCTGCCACGTTAGGACACTGAACACACACACTCTCACTCATACATCCACATCCACACCCTCAGAGGCTGCTCCGACTCAAAGCCTCTGGTACAAACACAAAGGATTCACGAGCAACATAACTGCAGAATGCAAAGTGCTGGTCTGGGGTTTAGCATTTTGAGGAGTTTTTGGTGGTGCGCAGAAGAGACAGATGCTTTGCCTTTCTCTGCCTTTTACTGGTTTTGTTTTATTTTTAAATTGAGAAAACAACTGCACAACTCAGGGCATACTTGGTTTTTACAAAAGCCCCAGGTGTCTTATCTTCAAAGGGAAAATCTTTCTCTGACTGCAGTAGCGGAGCTGCTACAAGACTCCACTCCATGTTTAGTTTGCTGTCACTCACTTGCAGTTCTGTTTTAAATCCAGGAGTGCCTGTCTAATCTTCTGGGAGAGTTTGCAATACACTGAGCCAGAACATAAGAACTGGTCTTCTGTTGCTACGGCATTGGTCTGCAAATAGTCTGGTAAAAGCCACAAAGGTTCCTTGCAGAGTAACCTCCCACTCACCGCAAAGGGGCCGCAATAGAAGAACTTACTTTTTTTTTTTTTTTTCCTGTTTTCTACTTATCACTCTTCTCATCTGTGATAGCCTGTTGTCTAGATTCAGGCTATAACTGGATTTTTTGGTGTCCAAATAACATGGCAAAGCCTCCAGTACAGGAAAACTCAATTTCTCACTGAGAGCTCTGCCCTATGTGCATAATATACTGACATATTTTAGTAAAAAACAATTCCTCTCACTATTCACCTGAGGTCAGGTAAGATTACTGCATATAAATATTTACTTCCAAAATTTGTATTTGGTGTTACCTCTATGGGAACCAATTGCGGAACTACTTAGAGAAATAAATCTATTTTTACCTTGTGCTAGTTTTAGCCATAGTGGTTTTATCCAGTTGCTTGAATTAGCATTGTATTAACTGCTCTTCCCACACCAAAATTCTCAAGTATACAAACAAGCATCACAGTAGATGGCATATAACATTTCACTCTGGAAGACACCTGCAGCTCCACATCTAACCTATGGACAAAGACATTGCTATCCCCAGTCTCTTCCAGATGTTTAAATCCTTCAGACAAACAACAATCCACTATGTATATGGCAGCAAAAGGAAAACAAACACAACGATATATAGATATAGATAGATATATATATAGAGTCGCATTTTAAGAGGTGAGATGTCTTCTACAGCATACAAATGAGGGAGCAAACACAGCTCCAGCAGAACACTGCTTTATCTAAATGGGATGGAGGGCACTCCATTTCTGTGGACAATACAGCTGGGGAGAGCAGGGGAACAGAACTTGGTCTAAGCTTCTGCCAAGGGCTCAGACAAAATGTTTGCCCTGTTGAGCAAAACAACTAGTTAGATAAACAAGTGGCGACATCATACCCTCTAATTTCATTTTCCACCTCAGTTGCTTTTCTGCTTCTCAATTTCTTTGAATTTGATAGGTTTTACAAAATGTTATTATACTGGATTAAACCCTTGGATTTAACTCTTTGATTCCATCTGTATGGTGAAATACTACACCTGTAGAAGTCATTCTATTTATATGCCACCCCATCAATCTCAGTAACCAGTAATAGAGTCAACGCATGCACCAAAAACATGGGTGAGCCAGCATTCCAATCTCCTGAAAACTTTGTAACAGGAGACAGGCTTTCTCTACACTCCTTTCTCCTTCCTATGATTACACGTGATTGAATGTTGATTTATGATAAAATAAATAATTTTCAACAAGGGCTACCTCAACCCATAATTGCAAAGTAATAGTTCATATTTATACCATGCTGTTAGTCCAGGGACATGCTTGACTCTATATCATTCATTATCTTGGCCTAGGCAGCTCTTGGGTATGAAAGGAGAAGATAAAATCTGCACTTCAGCATTAAGAGTGAAGAAAAGAGAGGTGGTGTGACTTGCACAGGCCACCCCATGATCAGGTGGCAGAGACATCAGGAGATCCTGGACCTCTGTTTCTCGTTCCAGTAGAGGAACAAGTGGATGCTGCAGGGAACAGGCAGCTGGGCATTCCTGGGGCCTGGGTGGGCAGAGGGCAATGCAGGAGACAGAGCTCTTCAGAAGGGTTTGTGCTGCAGCTGTGCTTCTGCAGCCCCTGGTGAAGAATTGTCAGCATTGCTCCCGGAGTGGCTCGGCAGCACAGACTGCTCACCACTGGCCATGGAGAGGGATGAGAGCACTGCAGGACTAACTGGGAGGGAGGGGAAGACTGGGGATTGGGAGGAGCCCTCCCGTAGGCTCAATAAGGAGCACAAGCTTAAAATAATACAAGCTTAAATAGAACAACTGCACTCGGCACAATCACAGAGCTGAGACTGCGAAGTACTGATAGGTTCATTCATTTAAACCCAGCATGCCATACATGGTGCTAATACCACTATTTGGCTCACACGAAACCTGTACCTCAAAGGTTAAGTAGTTTGATCAGAGCCACACAACCACCTCTGTGAGGAAGGCACTACTAGCCCTAGCTCCTTCTCTTCCCCTCCAACATTTCTCCTTGTAAAAACAGGCCTGTCTCTACTAGAAAGGATTCTTTGATCTGTGGGGCCCACATTCTGTGGGTAACTGCACAGCAAGTCCCAGAGCCACCATAGTGCTGGAGTCATAGAGGAATTTCAGCTCACCTGGACTTACTTCTCTCTCAAGGCCTAAAACAATATATAGGTAGATAAATACAGGCTGGAAGTTGAAGAGGATTTATGCTTTTACTAGAAAACCATCTTAACATACAGATCCAGGACCTTGTATCAAACACTTTTTTTAAAACCACAAGGGTAATTCCACAGTTACCTCCTGATATGCCAGTGATGCCTGCAACATTCTTGACGGGACCTGTGGTTTAAAGACTGTATTGATGTCCCTAGAAAACATTAGAAAAAAAATCCAGGCAGTCCTCCTCAAGCATACACTTGGTTTCAAAAGAATGAGATTTCCTGAAAAAAACAAAAACAAACACCAAAAACAAAAACAAAAAAACCCTTACGTTTTATTTACCTAATGTTATGTTAATTTTTACAGTATAAATGTATTGTCTACTTACAAGTTTCTTTTTGACCATAATGAGAGGGAAAAAGAATAAAAAAGTAATGTTCACAATGGGGAACATTAAAAAATTCACAACATATGAAATTCGTAATAAAGCTGTGACTGCTATGAGTCAACATGTTTTAGACTACACCACTCTGCTACTGCAGTGACAGGCGAGCACTGCAGTGGTATTGGTACCAGTGCAAGGATATAAACAGTAAGAGAATTTGCCATCTTAGCTTTATTCACCATTCAGAGCTTAGCCATGAAACAAAACAACTCAATAAATAAAAATTTTAATTGGGAAAAAAAAAAAAGCAGCCCACTACTTCACTTTATCTCCCTATCTCTGTTGGAGAAGAGAGCAGAACTTCCTGTAGTGATGCTGAGTGGTATACACTCTGAAACCAAAGAAGAGAATGGTTAAGTGTCTCTATGGCAGAAAGGAGTTCAAAACCTCCCTAAACACATGCATTTTAGTTTTTCATAAACCACAAAACTTAGGGCATGCCTTTACACATGCTAGAGCTCAGGAATTAGTCTTCTGACAGAACACCTCTTAAAGGCACAGCACATCCTGCCACACCAGCAAACAAGGGGCAAGGTGGAAAGGAAGGAGATGCAATCATCAGGAAAAAATAAAAAGTACCAGGCAGAAATTAAGTTGTAAACCTTATGACTCATCAACTCCTTTGCTACAGTATCTACATAAAGCTCCTTTATCATCAGAAAACAAAGAATAAAGAGAGTAAAGAAAGTATGAAACCAAACAGGGTCTATTTACACCCTTACTCCTCCAACCCACTGACTTGCTGCAGCCTCTGGAGATAAAGGCATTCTCAAGGATGCCTTTTGGTTTATTGAGGTTAGTCCTAGGACAGCCTTAGTTTTGCTAGTCCTTTATCTTATTTTCTGCCCTCACCACAGCCAAGCACTGATTTGTAAGAGAAGACTTGGCCTTACTTAGACATCTACCCAAGCTTTGGAACAGTTCCTGTACTTCTGCATCCTTTGACCAACTATGCCCACATAACCACAGCTGCCTCCCTTTGGACAGAGTTGGGCTTTTTGCCCCTTCACCTCCATGTGCAACTGACACATGGCGTTTTTCTTTTAGGTTGTGACAAAGAAATGCTCATGACAGTATCTCCTTCCTAAGCAATCACAAGGTGACACCCAAGAAGAGCCCTTTGACTAGGGCTAGAAAGGGATGCTCTGCTCCTGTCGCCACTTCTACAGTTAATAATTCATCCTGCAAAGCTTCAGACCTGACCTTCACGCAACCCACAGCTGCTGCAGTTCCACTGCTTGCCTCAGAGATAAACTGGCTTCCACCCAACATGGCCATCCATGTCATGGCAATCTGCAGATGACCAGGGCCCATTTCCTGGACCTTCCCTTACAGAAGCTTTTCAGTGTGAGGCAAAGCAGTATGAGTGTGCCTACAATATTTTCTCAGCAGAGAGACCTGCACCTGAGCAAAGAACCATCCAGACTGCAGCAACCATCCAACTCCAGTTTCTTCTCACAGTCTGCTAATGGATGACATTTATTACCTGTACACTGAGCTCCTCAGCCTCCCCACCTTGCTCCTTTCCTGCTTCTCCTTCACCCTTTGCTTTTGTATTCCCTCTTTGTTTATTGTCTTTCTTGGCTACCTAATTCTTCCTCAGGCAGTTTTTAAATATAAAGGGAAAGGAAAATAGTTAGTTGGTACTAACACAATATTTGCAAACCACTCTTCAGTTGCCTCTCAGGGAATTTCAATTTGCCTGTTTGGACTGTGAGCTCTTCTTTACACTTTGGGGGTTCACTTCATTCTTCAGCCAGCAAAACAGGGCCCCAAGCTCAGATACAGACCCCAGTCACCAGCATAATCTAACACAGGTCATAAATTGAGCAATACCTGCTGAAAGCATCCAAGAAATCCCACCCCCTTTGTCACCAGTAGTTTTTGGTTTTACAGAGCACAGGATTATAAGCAGTTCTTAATATAGAGTTGTTGCAGTGGGGATGGCCTGCAACCTTCCCTGGGAGACAGCTTTGGCCTGTAGAAAGAATCAGAGGACGATATTCTTTGTAGATATTCAGAGATGTTCTTTATTTTCTCCCAGCCTCGTGGCTGGGCCTTGCACAGACTGTTCAGAGAGCTCCCTCCAATCATCTGAGCACCCACCTAAGTACAGCATTACCAGGGCGGGGTTACATTTGAAATGACCAATGAGAAACAGGTTTTTGGCACCATAGCATCAGGTATCCTGGCAGCCCTATGTAACCTGACCCATGCATCCACTCCCAAGTCATCTCCCCAGGGGGCAACCTCCACATAGAGTAGACAGCTAAATCTTATTTTTCTTGTTCTTCAGGAGAAACGCATTAGGAGAGAATTAGGACAGGAATAGGCCTGTTACACCCCCATGCCAAATATCAAGCTTTCCATGATACATCAATTCTCCTGGCTTGTAGTGTTGCTCCTAGTTATCTCTGTAAAGGTTCTGGAAGTAAAGACAGTGCAGCAGTCAAAAAGCAATGGTTCTGCTGGAGGAAGTGAGGACCAATGCCCTGGATTATAGGACCTATGGCATTACCACCTTCCATTCACATGACCCCAGGGAAAGAGATGAGGTTCTGAGTGTCAAATGTAACTGTTTCAGGTATTACTGTCACCCACTCAATGACTTAACAACCCAGTATAATTAGTGTATACTCCAAGACAAGCTCACAACTTTGCTCTTAAATGGAAGTCAAATCTTTAATTTTGATTTAGAAAGTAAGGTCTCAAGAGTTCTGATCAATAAGTAAATCAAACATTTAAAATACTTTGTGCTCTTATTACAAGATCACAAGATAGTGGAGAATTAATCTTACAAAGTAACTGAGCTCATAGGACACATGATTCTTTCCCTTCCTGAGCTCTATGTGAATTCATTCCTAAATTGCCTATCATGCATAATTTTAACTGGATCCCAGAACATCATGACCTTGATGAAACAGCTGCAGTATCTCAGTGCTGTCTTCTACAATTATATATGGTACAGCACCTTCCAAATCGGTGAACCCTGAGAGATCAGAAGTGTGTGCTGCACAGTGCTATTTTTCTTATATCCAAACATTTCTGATTCAAGGTCTTCCAAGAAGGCTCTGATTGCCTTGGAAGGTCACCAAGATAAAGAACCCACTTCAGTAACTCACTGAGTTTCTAATGAACTGCACTAGTGGCCAGCTGTTAGTTACAAGTAACATCCCATCTTTCTCTCAAAGCCGTGATATCACTTGTGTAATGTTCTCTCTGAGCATGGCTCGAATCATGAACTGTGCCTTGAGATTACTGTTCCCTCCTGTGCCTGGTATGATCACACAGACCCAAGCAATGCAGGAGCCAGCTCTGCAAACTTGGGGAATCTTTGACCCCGGTGGTATTAGACTGCTGTTATTGGCTTGGTAGTAAACCTCTTTGGAACAAATCCTGTAGCCCTCCAAGAATCACAAAAGCCTGGTGTTCAATACAAATGGATTCTGTCAGAAAATTCATCATTATCCCTTTGCCTCACAAGGATATCTTTCTGAATGGAAAAATCACCAGACAGATTTAAAAGACAATCCAAAATTGCAACATCTATCTGTGCACTTGGACTCTGCAGCACTCAGGGTGATGCAATTTTCATAGGAACTTAAAATTGGGGACTTTTTGCCATCCTTCACACACTCACGCCGAGACAGTCCCTGCAGACTGAGATATTGGGCAGTGGAAACAGCAAGAGTATAAAAAGCCTTAATGGCACAAATTATTTTACACTTGTACTTTTAAATCTTCATTTCACCAGGTCAGCAGGTCCAGTATTATGACCTCTTGATATGTATCACATTCTGAGTGCGTTCTCAGGGTGCTCTGGGAAATAACTTATCTCAAAGGGCAGAGTGATGGAATTTTTCAGACTCCACAGCAAGGTTTGGAAAAACTCTTCACTGTCGCTGCAGCTCATTAGCCAGTCTCAGGCTCCAATCGGACACATAACATAAACATCTCAGTTATTACCTAGGAGGACTGCCTCATTATCAAGGAGGTAACACACATTTCCTTATAAAAAACATTTTTTTCCCCACAAAGTAGCAACAACTAGATACTTCATTGAGGTACTCCTTCTCTAAAGTCAGCATGAACATCAGTCTCCTCAAGCTACAGGGGGATGCAGTGGAAGAACAGAGGAGTCATTCAGAAGATCTGTCTTCATCAGTGTTATGATACCTCCCCTGCCTCTCTCTCTTGATGAGTCCTCCTTTCATGTTCACCAGGCTCCATTTAATCATTTCAAAGGATCTATTCTCCAAACTTGGGCTATAGTAACTTTACACTCGAAAACAGTTCAAGCTCTCTAAAGGCATGCTCTTTTTTGGGGGGCGTGGGTTCCTGTTGCAGTGGGGTG
>VYZQ01029618.1:906-24623 GCA_013400655.1 Mystacornis crossleyi
TTAATAGGCTGGTTGTTTCGATTAGGATTAGGGCTGGAATTAGGGGTGTGGGGGTACCTTCTGGCAGGAGGTGGCCTAGTGACGTTGATGGTTGGTTTCAGCGTGAGTGTGCTGAAAATCTGCACAGTATCAAGTGAGTGGTGGATGAAGAGCTCTGAACTCCTCCAACAAAGGTTGTATGAAAAAAAGTGACTAGTGGCCTTCTGGAAAAATAGTACTTCAAAGAACCTGAGGATCAAGGTGCCCCGAGCTACTGCTGTAGCCTGTGGGATCATTGAAAACTCAGTCTTTCCTCACTTTCTGTCCTACTATAGTCCCTAGAAGGCTTTGGTCAATGTTGAAGTCCATCTGAGACTGAGGCTTTACAGACTTTGCATAGGAGCATTTACTGTTCAGAGAGCATATTGTCCAAGCAGAGAAGGATGTGGATGTAGGCCACAAGTAGTAAAGGTGAGGAAGGGCAGGATAATACACGTTCTGTTATGACATCAGCGTGAAATAAAATGGCAAAAAAGAGATACTGCTAAACTGTTCATTGCTGAATTAATTGTCCTTAACTTTCAGGACCTGAGCCAGGACATCTCAGGATGCTAGCTAAAGCATACTGAAAGTCATCAGGGAAGATACATGTATGAAGGTATGTGCAGGCAGGAAGAAGAACCAAGATAAGCGGAAGATGTGGTTTGAATAGAGATCTAGCTGGAGGACAGAGCTCACATTTTGGAGATGATAACAGAAATATGATTTGGGTTGAAAGCTGAGCAATTTTTTTATTCCTTATATCTTAACCTATTGTCCACCTTCTTTGGTTTTTTTTTTTTCATTTTGAAAGCCAGACTGCCCTGCTGACTGTGTGCATGCATTTAGTTCTGTGTATGCCGTACCAAAGCAGTGGGAGCCAGCTAGTGAATGGTGTTGGCCTGTCCCCAGTCTTCCTCCCCTGTGTTCTTTCTTTCTGGTGAAGGAGGCACAAGAGGAGACCCAGGCTCAGTATAGATGCACTTCAGATTTGAGGCTTGAGTTGGGGACATGCTTTGCTGGTGACAGTGGTGTGGTGATAGGTGTTGCTCTGCTTTTGCCAGTCTCCATTATTTGTGCTTCAAAACTGCTTTCAATGAAAAGGTCCCTCCTTTTAAGAGTAATGTAAGAGGTCTATTACCTGTGGGAATAGTGTTTTCTGGGCCAGTGCTGTCGAGTGGCAACAGTTCAGCAGCGTCTTCCCTGAACAGGTCAGTTGCCCCAGTTGTTGCGCTCAGGTGACTCCTTCCTGTGTCTGATGGCATGAATGCAAAGCGGATCTTCTCTTGCTGATTCCTGCAGCAGTGAGAAGAATTGAGGGGTTGTCATGATTTCAGCCAGTTTCTGCTGTACATTTCTGGTTAAGGACCTAAAGGCAGCGCTGGCATCAGGGGCATGGAGCTGTTGAATCTTACTTTGCCTGGGTCTCAAAAACTGTAAAACAATGAAAAGGGCTGGTTCAGGTGGTGTTGTCTGCAACAACAGACAACTGTGGTATAGTGGCTGGTGGGCTCAGCTTAGCTAGGGCAGAGACTTTGCCTTTTATCTGAGGAAGCATTTGAACTCAAGTAAGCCTTATAAGGACTGAAAGTCTGGTAAATGGGCCAGACCCTCCACTGTTTTGTTTTGTTCAAGAGCAGATGTCCCAGGTGCAGAGATGGTTTTTTCAAACAAGATACCAAGAAAACACAGACAACTTTTAAAGTGAATACACAACATCAAAGCAATATTAGCACCTCAATTCACAAAGTGAAGGAGAGATCAAAAGCTATTTGCCCCCAGTTGCTATTAATGGAAGTTACCTTCCTTCATTACCCCTTTCCTCTTGCAAATCACTGGAGTAAAGATTCCGTGGCAGGGTTCTGGATGTCTCATGAAAAGCCAACGCATGACTGGGACAGTGAGACTGGATCATCCTAGCACAAGATGAAGATCTACTTAAAAGTTTCTGATCTGTGTCCCTTTTGAGTGTAGGTAGAGTTTCACCCTTTGTAGCTGGAATTTTTCAGAGGTGCTGAATTTCCACTGAAATTGCAGGGAACACATGTGTCTTCTGTAGGCTCAGTTGATTCTTACCAAATACTCCAGCTCTCCTAAATAAGGTTGCTGTCTTGCTGATCTGTGCCCAGAGCCAGGGGCTGCAAGAAGCATGTGTAAACAAGGTGTCCTAATGTGTTATCTGTCAGTCCCTGAATCTCTATGTTTGCCTCAGGAGAGTGGTGAGGAGAAGCTGGGCTGCTTAGTTTGACCTTGCTTTTTAGGTTTTCCCCTGTCTTTTGGTTTGTTTTGGTGCGTGTGTGTGGTTGTGTTTTTTGTTAGTTTTTCTCTTTGCACGTGCCTCTAATTGATCTTGAAAAGAAGGGACAGTTAAAGAAGACGTTAAGGTGAAATGAAGCCATAACTGTGACTGGAGACTTTTATTAAGTGTGGCAAAGTTCCCTGGGCTGCGTATAAATTGTTTATTGATTTTGGTATGGCTGGGTGCTCTGGAGTAATCGCTCGCAGAACCACTAGAGAGCGAGCAGAGAGGAGAGGGCTTTGCCAGGTCTCTGCTGCTTCCTGCCCCTGTCTGCTCTTCCTCCTGCCTGTGCTGGTGGTCTCCTCTTTATCCTATAAATGAGCAGCCTCAGCTGGATGACTCCTGTGGACAGCTCCTGCAGCCCAGGGCGGGGCTCCGCCCTGCTGTTCCAGAAGTGGCCAGTGAAAGAACACAGCAAGGGAAGAGGTGGCTTTGGAGCATGTATCATACAAGGAATGGTATTGCTGAGACTTAAAGTGCGCTTTGGCTCTTCCACCTGTTGGTTGTTAGCAAGGTTAGTCATCTCTGAGCCTGCCTGACCACGGGGCAGGTCAGTTTTGTGACACGGCAGAGAAGAACATGTTCCTGTTTCTCAGTAGCACCTGTGCTGTGAAGTTTTGCCTCAGTATCCCCTGCTTGCTCTCACATGCCCTTCTCCTCCTTCAAAACTGCAGGATGCTGTGTGCAGTGAGCCAGCCTGCCTCCCCTGTGCCTGTCTGTAAGTCCAGGAAAACTTCAGCCCTGCCTGACTTTTCCTTTGCTTTTTGTTACAACATTAGGGTGGTTTTACTGCTCTATTTCAGTAAACTACTTTATACAGAGATTTTTCTCATCCCACCTGGGCAACTGTCCTGGCAGAGCTGGGTTTCTGTTTTGCTCACTTCCCATGGAGGTGCTGCACACTTTCCATGTTACTTTTGCGTAAGGGCAATGAATTCCTTAATTGTTTCTTATCCAGAGTGCTGTGACTAATGTAGACTCCTAAAATATACTGTCTCTTCAGGTCCAAGGAAGATATAGAAAGGGAAGCAATATTTTATTGACATTTGATTGGGAAAGTGAGTGAATTTTCTGACACATGTTGCACAGTTCATGATACCTCCTCTTCTTCTACAGGTGCTGGTAGTCGGTGGGAGGTTTTATTTGCTGTCATTCGGAGTCCATATTTCTATCACATGGTAGCACAGATTGGTTAATTTCCTTTCTTCTAGAGAGGACTTCCAAGGCCTGTAGTAGTGTGGCCATTAGGTGAATAATACTCAGATGTAAATCTCTGTGTGGAGAGAAAAACAGGACTTGTCCACCTGTTAGGCCCCTGAAAGTCTGCTGAGCTTTAGTACAAGTGTCAGAAATTCTGTTTTTAGAAGATGCAGTAACAAACTGTGTTCCTTTCTTAATCATCTAATCTGTATATGGGAGTGGGAATATGAAGCCAGAGTAAAAGTAAGATCCTCTTTTACATCACTGGGCAAAATTTTCAGGAGATCATGTAGATTCTATAAAGAAATGTTTTTTGTTTTGCACATACATAATGTTTCTTTAATGAAAAAGAGAGGTAAATGTGTATTAGCTTAAAATTTCATTTCCTGGAGGGCATAATGTTAATGGATGGAAAAATATCTCTCAACTGTTGGCAATTTAACTCCAAGGTTTTTCAATGGGATAAAATAATCTAAATAAAAATTTGCATCTACCTAGAGAGTTCTCTGACAAAAATGGCACACGAACATTAGTGCTAGGAACAGCAGTAACTGCTTCAACCCTGATCTTTTTGATTTTTTTTTAATCCCTGTAATAAAGGTCAGAATTTCAACCTACTGTGGAATAAGGACCATGAATTATGCTGATGCTGGTCAATGTACTTTGGCTAGGAGATGTGAATGCTGTAACAGCATCTGCATTAATCTGCACTGGTACTTCAAAGCATTTACTGTGTATGTATATCACGTAAACTTGTGTAATGCTTAGTTGCTTGAATGAACTAAGATGACTGATTTATTCCCTGTCACAGAAAAAAGAATTCTCCTAGTTAAAGCTGCAAAACTTTTTGCCATTATTTGAGTTCCCTGACTACAAGGTCTTGCTCACAACTGCTGTACATTTCTGATTTTGTTGCTTGTCTTGGAGATTTTTGAACCCCCACCCTTGGGAAGAACAGCCTGGCTTTAAATTCCTCAGTCCTGCACCTCAGACTGAAGGAGTTATTTTTAACCTGTCTTGACCTCTGCCTGAGCAAGAATAAAATAGGCATTGGGCAGAATATGACACAAATCAATAGGTTATCCCAACAGATATGATCTTTGGCACCGTTTTGCCTTGGACACTTGCTGCAATAACAAAGATAAATGGTGATTTGTTAACATTGTGATCTAGGGACTGGGTGGCTCAGTGGATCGTGTGGTGGCCTCTGACCTCTGGTTCTCCAAGCTCTGAACATCAAGATGAAATCTCATTTTGATAGTAGGAAGGGAAAAAAGGTCCACAAGGGTTGGGCGATTTTGGTTCAGTGCTGATCGCAGTGCTCCAAAATCATTCCAACAAGGATTGAATAGACAATACCTCCTGACAAAAGGGAGTGTGGGGAAATAGGATGGGAACTGTTGCGATAGAGAGCTAGTGATCTGTTACTGCAGGCTAAGACTTTCAGTGCTTTCATGGAGTGATACTAGAGCACTCAGAGCTACTTCGTCTCTTTGCCTACCTATCAAAGAGGACTTGCATCACAGATAATTTGTGGTAGCTCCAAGTAAAAATGAATTTTGTTTTATGAAACAACTTTCATTTCATTTTCTGGGACAGTATCTGCATGTCCTTTGATTACTGAAAGATAGTGATGAGGGGTCTTTTGGGGAGCTGAAGTATTGGAAACAGCAGATACAGTTGTGATCCAGTCATGTCTCTACTAACCTTATGTGACCTGTTCTATACCTCTAGAGTCCTGTTGCACGTCCTCTGTAGATTGTTGACGTTTAATATGTTCTCAGATGCACACAGTTTGTCTTGGTTCAGCTGTCCAAGATGGTGTATTCTTATCAGGTGAAAATAGATTCCTGCAGCAGAATGTCTTCCAGGGCATCTGCAAGGATTGGTAAGCAGTGTTTGAAGACAATTCCATGTTGTAACTTATCGCACGTAAACAGGTGTAAGCCACTGAGAGTTCTTTTCTCCCTAGGCTGGTGTGTAATTCCCCCTGCCATTAGGAGGCAGTATGGAAGTGTGTCATTCTGAACTGAATCCTTCAGCTTTTTGGCTCTGTATCCCTTCACAGTCCTTTCTACGAGGCGCTTTATCATGATAAGCACATTCTCTCAGTCTTGACCACTCAAGGGGACAAAAAGCTTGCACCTGTGGGGACAAGGGTTTTAGCAACTCCCTCATTGAGGTATGCAAGATGTTTACATAGTGCTTTTAATCTTTCCCATGTTGTGGATCCTACGGTTACATGAGAGCTCATGCTGTGCTTGGGACCCCCAGATTGGTCTTGGTGATTGTCCCCTGCAGCATCTGTCCCTCTAACTTTATATTTTGCATTGGGCTGTGCATTGCTGGCTTATAGAGAATGATGTGAGTCTTGTCAGTGAAAGCAGCCTCTTTTCCATGTTTTAACTCATCCCATCGATATGTATGTTGTACCAATACCAACACTGAGTTGGAATTGCAGTGGGTCAGTGCAGACTTCCGTTAATGTCTGTGTGTAACATCATCTTACCATTGACAATTGCTCTTGAATCTCAAGTGGGAGCCTGTTTTTAATCCATGGATTACATTCCCTATGGGTTCCTCACAGCACACATTCATTACTTGAGATGTCACAGAAGGAAGTTTGAGCCAAAGAATCTTGTCCTACATGTTCCTCTCCCCATGAGGTTCCTGAAAACTCTGCCCAGTGTCTTGCTTGCCCCAGACTAAGGCACGTTTTTGTATCCTGCCCAGGTGCCTGTTCTGTGTCACATTGCCCCAGGTTCGTCATGACACTTGTTCCTCCAGAGACAGGGGCTGCAGCCTGCCCATATCCAGAAACCTCCAGTTCTACCCCTTTCCTTCCATGGGAACGTAGATTGCTCTGCCATTCCTGTGTGTCAGTCCTTTGACTGAAGGCTGTGTTCCTCTCTCCTGCAGCCCAGCCCAGAGCTTGCTGTGGCTCCAGGATGTGCAGAGCAAAGTGTGCTGGGCAGTCTGAGTGAAAGCAGCACATCCAGCTTGCTTTTCCACTGCAGCCAGCATGCTGCTGTCATCAGACTGCCACTACTGCCTTCCTTTGTACAGAGGACATTTGGGACTGAGCTTGGTGCATGTACTGAACGGGGACAGTGGGGTGGTTTCTGGGCCAGGAATATGTTAGGACCTGCACAATGCGTGTGAAATGACACTTAAACTGGCCATGGCTGTAGCCTTGCTATAGATGTCCAGGTATGCTGCATTAGCTCAGCTGTCTTTACCTGCCAGGCCTCCATTCGTGTTTTTTAAAAAAAAAGCGGGGGAAAAAAAAAAAACACCATCCAACAAAAAAAAAAGAAAGAACTGGAGAGAGAGGCTAGCAGCCTAGCAAGACCTACTTTTCACTATATTTTTAGCCTCTGATTTTATTTTTCCCAGTATAATTCTGGATTAACTGCTTCATTGTTTGTTCAGGTTGAGATCAAGTTTAACTGATCTAGAATTCCCTGCCAACATCCCTTTTGTTCTTTTCAAAATACAGGATATTCACTATCATTGCTTCAGTCATGTTTCATGTTGGGTTGGTTTTTTGGTTTTAAAAAGGTGTTAAGTGACATCACTGGTGAGTTCTTTGGAGTTTTTTGAGTTGTTCCAATTGAAAGTTTTTACTTTTGAAAGATATTTCCTCATGTCTTGAATATAAAAAACAAAGGATCTCCTTCATCATAAGATATATGGCATGAGCCATCCTGTGTTCTTTGGGTTTTAGAGAGAATTAGTAGCTACAGATTTCTGCCATCTCTCCAGCTAGCTAGGCCTAGACAAGGATATTCTTTCTACCACAATATCTAGTTTTATAAGGAGACAGCTGTGTGTGTGTGTGTGTGTTACTGGGAAATAACATTTTTTAAAGATGTGAAGATAAGAAATAAACTACTCCAACTTCTTTGTGATGCAGCTCTGCCCAAGGCTCAATTTACTTTGCTCCCGTGGAAATAACTTTGCATATTTGTTGGTACAAATAGTCTTTTAGAGGTTTTCTTCTGAAGGATTTGTATTCTTATGGACAGATACACTGGGAAAAGTTGATACTTGTACAGCATGCTGCGTTCAGAACACTGCTGTTGCTGACAGAGTGGTCAGTGATACCTCTGATGAGGCATGAGCTGTTCCCTCAATGGTACTAGAAAAAAATGGCTGTAGTTTGATGGGTTGGGCAGTGGCCAGGATCAGGTCTTCATCTCAGAGCAGCTGTTTTTCTCTCTGGTTGTGGCCCATCTGTTCATAGGTGCCATGAGGAGAGCTGTTGTGCAGAGGCAGTAATTGCAGAGCTGGTGGGAAGTAGCAGGGAGGTCATGTCACTTCTTCACCTCTGCTCCTACTCCAGAAACACCTCCGCAACAAATTTATGTCTTCTGCAATCTGTTTGTAGAATCCTTGAATTACAAAATAATTCAGGTTAGAAGGGATGTCAGGAGCTTTCTGATATGGTCCCTTGCTTAAGGTAGGGTCAACACTGAATTTAGACTTAGTTGCTCAGGGCTTTATTGAGCTAGATCATGAAAGCCTACAAAAATGAAGGTTGTACAGCCTGTCTGCACAGCTCATTTCAATTCTTGGTTGAGCTCATGCTGGAAAAGCTTTTTCTTCTGTCCAGTTTGAACCTTTCTTGTTTCTATTTGTATCTGTTGTGTACTGCCAGTGCAGGACCCACTGTAAAGAGCCTGTCTCTGTGTTCTCGATAAGGTGCTTATTGAAAACCTGCTGTTAGGTCCCTCTAAAACCTTCTACAGGCTAAACAAACCTGGGTCCCTCAGTCTCTCATCATAGAGCAAACTCTCCAAACTGCTGATCATCTCGCTCACCCTCCATTCGCTTGCACCAGTTTATCAATCTTTCTCTAGTAACAGGGCTTCAAATCTAGACAATGTATTCTAGATGGAGTTTGACAAGTGCCACGTGAAGTGGAATAACTACATCCCTTGAACCTGTGTGGTTATGGTTCTGTGAATATTGTGCAGGGCACTGCTGGCCATTTTTGCTGCCAGGGCACACTGATGGCTGATATTCAGCTATCAGGCCCCCAGGTCCTCTTCAGCAGAGCTGCTACCCAGGCAGGCAGACCCTAGCATGTACTATCACAGTGGATTATTTCTTCCAAGGTATAGGACTTTCCATTTGTCCTTGCTGAATTTTGTAAGGTTCATGTTAGCCCTGCAGCCTCTCTAGCGCATTTTGGAAGGCAGCCCTGCCTTAAGCGTATCAACTGGTCTCCCCAGTTTGGTGTCAAGCGCAAGCTTGATAAGAGTGTGGTTTGTTGCATCTTCTAGGTCATGGATACAGATGTTAAACAGGACAGGTCCCCTGCATGTATCTTGTTACTGGCCTACAGGTAGTGTATAAACATGGCCCTCTGAGCTTCATCATCCAACCTGTTTTTAATTCATCTGATAGTCCACTCAGAATGGTTTACTATCAGTCTTGAGGCATTCTGGGAAACTGTGTTGAATGTTTTGCTGAAGTCAAGGTAAATGCCTTCCATGCCTCTCCCCTTGTCCACAAGTGCTATCATTTTGTCATAGAAGAGAATCAGGTTGGTCAGGCATGATTTATTCTTGGAATATCCACACTGACTGTTCCTAATCACCTTCTTCTCCTTTGTGTGCCCAAAATACATTCTAACATCTAAGGGGACTAACTACATGATTTTCCCAAGGACACAGGTGAGGGTGATTGGCCCTAATTTACTGAATTTTTGGACCTCTTGAAAATGGATCAGAAGGAAGTTGTAGGTCAGAGAGAAACCCATAGTCTGTAAAGTCAGCCACTTTCAGCTTCTTTTTCCTCAGTCAGCTCACAGCCAGCACAGAGTTGTTGGTAGTGTGCATGGAAGAAGGTAAGAGAGCTTTCTGGCTGCCTCAGGTTTGTTACCAAGGGGCATGAGAAGCCAGGAAGGAAGGGCTAAATTGCACGTTGGAGCACATGGAGGGTCTTCTCATGAGCTGGACTTTAAGCAACAGCTGATGGAGCTGAGTGTTTGCTATGTGAGCAAACCTAATCACACGATCTGGGCAAGTACATTAATTTCACAGAAATTAAAGTCTCCGAGGGATTCAGTTTAGGGGCCTTAAAGGCCTTTCCCTGCAACTCCATGCATTGTCACTCTGCCTCTTACTGAGGGAGGTCTGCTTTTATGCTTAGGCATCTGCCTTTGTGCTGGCGGTTCCGTATCTCTCCCCTTCCTTGAGGAGGAAAATGGACCTCTACTCAAACCGCAGAAAGCGTCATGCACATTGGAAAGGCACATTCCCCTGCTCTCTTCCTTGAGATAAATTCAGATAAAAATAAATGCATGTTGTTCTGCAAGTCCCAGGGTGAGACAGTTGGAGCATTGGTGTTACTTCTCTAAAGGTGTACCTGTCGGCACTGTGTTAGTGTTCCACAGCTTAAATGCAGCAGTTGTAATCAAAGCCACAAAGTTCCACTGTATATTGAGAGGCTTTCTGTGTTCACTTCCTTCTTGCAAGAAATCTAGAGAGATAATTCCTCTGTTGGCAGGCCAGGAAGAAGGTTGAGAGAGGAGAAGAGGTGGTTATTGGGAGCATCTCTTTGACCTCCTCTGGCCTCAGGGTGAGAGGGCAGGTTTCAGGCCAGTATCAGATGTTGCTTTGTTTTTGTCAGCACACCTGCAGTGGCCTCAGGTGAGAGAACTAGCTCTGCTGAGAAGCTGTCCTATTACTAGAGCTTTTCCAGAGGGAAGTAGAGATGTCCATGTGCTTTTAAATGGAGGTATTTGCAGTGAGAGGCTTTCTGGGGCAAAATGTGACCCTCACATCCACAGGCATGCCCACATGTTGAAATGCAAGTACCTTCAGCTACTTTTTTCATATACCTTTTTGCAAATTCTTGAATTCTTCAGCATGTACCTTTGTTCTCCCTACCCCAGCTTTTCATACAATCATAGAATATCCTGAGGGGATATTGGATGGGACCCACAGGGATTATCAAAGTCCAATTCCTGGTCCTGCACAGGACAGCTGCAAGAATTACATCATGTCCCTGAGACCACTGTCCAAACCCTTCTTGAACTCTGTCAGACTTGGTGCTGTGACCACTTCCCTGGGGACCCTGTTCCAGTGCTCAACCACCCTCTGGGTGAAGAACCTCTTCCTGATATCCAACCTAAACCTCCCCTGACTCAGCTTCATGCCATTCCCCCAACTTCTGTCACTGGTCACAAGACTGAAGAGATCAGTGCCTGCCCCGCACAAGGAAGCTGTAGCCGAGAGAGCTCTTCCCTCAGTCTCCTCTCCTCCAGACTGAACAGACCAAGTCAGCTGCTCACATGGCTTCCCCTCCAGACCCTTCACCATCTTCACTGCCCTCCTTTGGACACTCTCTAATAGCTTTATAGCTTTCTTACATTGTGGCACCCAAAATTGCATATTCAGCTCGAGGTGAGGCTGCCGCAGAGCAGAGCAGGACAATCCCCTCCCTTGCCTGGCTAGTGATGCTGTGCTTGAGGCCCCCCAGGACAGGGTTGGCCCTCCTGGCTGCCAGGGCACTGCTGGCTCATGTTCAACTTGTCATTGATCAGGACCCACAGGTCCCTTTCTGCAGCACTGACTTCCAGCATCTCCTTCCCCAGTCTATTATTATATCCAGGGTGGCCCCATCCCAGATGCAGAACCTGGCATTTGTCTTTCTTAAACTTCATATGGCTGATGATTGCCCATCTCCATAATTTTTCAAGGTCTCTTTGCAGAGCCTCTCTGCCTTCAAAGGAGTCAACAGCTCCTCCTAGTCCTGTATCTTCAGCATCCTGAAGATGTCAAAGAGAACTGGACCAAGGATGGTCCAAGGACTGTGAAACCCCACTAGAGACCAGTCACCAGTCTGATGTCACCCCATTCACTGTAACACTTTATGCCCAGCCCATGAACCAGATGCTCGCCCACCTCAGCACTTGTTTATCCAGCTATGGGCTGGACATTTTGTCCAGAAGGATACTGTGAGAGACAGTACCTAAAACTTCACTGAAATCCAAAAACATTACAAGGAGTGGCTTCCATTGATCAACCAGGTGGGTTGTCTCTTCATAAAAGGAAATGAGATTTAATAAGCAGGACTTTCCTCTCATGAAGCCATACTGGCTGTGACCAATAAGTGTGTTGCATTTCAGGTGTTTTTCAGCACCTTCCAGAATAATCTCCATAATTTTACCAGTCACTGCAGTGAGACTGACAGACCTGTAGTTTCCAGTGTCATCCTCTTTGCCTTACTTGAAAATTGCTACAATGTTAGCCAGCTTTCAGTCAACAGGAAGATTCCCAAGACCATTCAAAAATCATAGAGAGGCTTTGTGATGACATCAAGCTGCTCTTCAAGTATTCGCAATGAATCCTGTCAGGTCCTACAGACTTACAGGGATACAGCTGGAACAGATCCCACACAAGTTCAAGGTCAGCTGGAGGTGAATTGTTCTCACAGTCATGGTTCTCCAGCTCAGGGCTCTGTGTCTTCCTTAGCCCATCATCAGTGTTGAAGACAGGCAAAAAAAAGTCTTGAGCACCTCTGCCTTGTCTCTGTCCCTGTTTNATTGATCAACCAGGTGGGTTGTCTCTTCATAAAAGGAAATGAGATTTAATAAGCAGGACTTTCCTCTCATGAAGCCATACTGGCTGTGACCAATAAGTGTGTTGCATTTCAGGTGTTTTTCAGCACCTTCCAGAATAATCTCCATAATTTTACCAGTCACTGCAGTGAGACTGACAGACCTGTAGTTTCCAGTGTCATCCTCTTTGCCTTACTTGAAAATTGCTACAATGTTAGCCAGCTTTCAGTCAACAGGAAGATTCCCAAGACCATTCAAAAATCATAGAGAGGCTTTGTGATGACATCAAGCTGCTCTTCAAGTATTCGCAATGAATCCTGTCAGGTCCTACAGACTTACAGGGATACAGCTGGAACAGATCCCACACAAGTTCAAGGTCAGCTGGAGGTGAATTGTTCTCACAGTCATGGTTCTCCAGCTCAGGGCTCTGTGTCTTCCTTAGCCCATCATCAGTGTTGAAGACAGGCAAAAAAAAGTCTTGAGCACCTCTGCCTTGTCTCTGTCCCTGTTTGTGAAGTGACCGTACTCATCCTGTAATGGTCCAGTGTTATTTCTGCTGTGCCTTTCACATTTAACATATTTTGAAAAACTTTTTATTGTCACCCACAGTAATAGAACATCTGCAAGAGAAATGTGCTTGAGGAGGATAGGTAGGGGTTAGGGATCACTGATAGGGATGGTGGAAGGACTTGGGTTCTCGCAGTGGAGGTATCTCCTTGGAAACTGAGCTGTAAAAGAAATTGGAATAATGTGGAACACCTGGGAGCAGATAATGGCATCTGCAAAGATAGCACAGAGAACAAACTACATTGGGAAAGTGCTCTTGGCTTTCAGGTGGTGTTGTTTATTCACTCATGTTTTCCTTGACTAGTATTTTTTAGGAATCTGATCACTGGTGAAGCATTTGGTTCAACTATATGAAATCCCATTAGCAATATATGGTTGTTCTCCAGATAGGAGGAGGAGGAATGGGGACCATCATCTAAGTATGATGATGGTTGTAAAAGAATTATTTAAGTTTGAGATAGAAAGATCTGGTCTTTGTCATTGCAAAGCTGGTTGTTTAATAGCCTGAATGGCCAGCGAGGTGGGACAGGGATCACCATTCCGGCTGGTATGATTAATCCTTTTCATTAGATATACGGAAGAGGTGGTAAACGGACCATTCATTAAATGTGCAAAGGATACTAAATTTGGAGCACTGTAACCAATGCCTGCAGTGTAGAGATTTTCAGGGATTTGAAATTAGAAGGAAAAGTAAGAAAAAAAGGTCCCTGCTGCCAGGAGACATGCAAGTTAAAGAAAACCACATTGAACACAGTATGTGGAGATGAGAAACCTAAAAAAAAAAATGGTGCTAAAAGAAGATGCAGCCATCTCAGAGTATTCATTTGGTGTCTGGAAGCTGATAAGTTGCTGTCCATTGGAGGAAATCTGAGATCGTGCTCCATGGAGAGAGAAATGAAGCTGCCTCTTTATTTGAGGAAGTCAATGGAAAACTTCTCAGAGGCTTCCCAGAGGTTTGGCTATGGCCTGTAGATTGTATCTGAATGCTGGTGAATGAGCCAGTGGGAGAGTGGTCAGAAACATTCCACCCAACTGAGTCAGCGCTTTGCATCAGGGAACCCACGTCCTTTGTAAAGAGCTCCACAGGGCAAAATGTCCACAGGGCAAAGTACCTAATCACAGTGTCAGGAGGGATCTGAATGGGAGACAGAGGTAGGAGCAGAGGGATTTTGCTACAGTGCAGGAGCAGAATGACAAGGAAGAAAATGAGTGAGATCTATGGCCAAATGCACTATAACCAACTTGCTCTGGCCTTCTCCAGTTCTCCCCTCCCAGCATCTTGAGAGAGCTGTGCAAGCATGGCCTCCTGCTCAACAATATACCCAGGGTAACTTCTGGTGGAGAAACAAGAGGAGCAGGGAAGTAATGAGACCAGTACCAGGGAGCCACTAATGTGAGTGAGCCAGACTCAGGTCTGGGAGCCCCGGGCTTTTGTTGTGGCATTAGAGTATCATTTTCTGTGTTTTGTCCACTTAGCATTTGAGAGACAAAAGAGAACAGTAGAGGTCCTGGAGGTTAACTTTCACCCTTTATGTTGTTGGGGCTTCTGCCTCGTCAACCTAGACTACTCTAAGCCATTGCTGCAGGATGTTCTCCCTTATGCCCCTGACTTTCCTGTTCAGCTGGGACATGTGGTAAACATGCTTCTACATCTCCCACCAGCTGTAGGTGGCAGCTCTGGTCAGTGAGGTGGCTGATGTGAGAGGACTCTGAAAATCAATGGCTTGAAGAATGATTCTGCAAGTCTCTCTCTCATGGCTGGGTGCCTTGAGTGCTGTGCATCTCTGTGCTTGGGCTTTCCTGTGAGCAGGGTCACGGACGTTCCCAGNTTCTACATCTCCCACCAGCTGTAGGTGGCAGCTCTGGTCAGTGAGGTGGCTGATGTGAGAGGACTCTGAAAATCAATGGCTTGAAGAATGATTCTGCAAGTCTCTCTCTCATGGCTGGGTGCCTTGAGTGCTGTGCATCTCTGTACTTGGGCTTTCCTGTGAGCAGGGTCACGGACGTTCCCAGAGGTGCTCATAGCTGTGATAAAGTCTCTACACAGCCTTTCTAGTGCTCAGGCGAGGCTGACAGAGGCTGAGGGGAAGCAAATAGGCCTTCCTTGGGGGTGAGTTGTACTATGCACCTTACCAGCCTTGAGAGGTTCTGCTGTGGAGCAGGAAGAAGTGAGACGATTAAATGGAATATATATTAAAACTGTTTTGTAAAGTAGCATTGATTCTGACAGGCTCAAGAATCACTTTTACAAAAAGCTTTGAATGAAGTATTGCTACTCAGTTTAGATACTTGAACTGGCTGGTCCTGGCTCCTACAGTGTGTGGGAAATGCTGTCTGCAAGAGGGGGATTTCAGCAGTGGTGGGTTGCCAGTCTGTAAAGGTCACGGAAGGGTGAGGCAGAGATGGGAAATGTAACAAGGGAAGGAAGCTTATCAATGTTCTCTTTGATGACTCTTTCTACCCTGCAGTGCTTTCCAGCCTGACCTCTGCAAGCTGGTTCTGGAGGCCAGTACAGTTGTTCTGCCTCTGGGTAACAAGGCAGACTTACCTTACCACACCTTTCTCCTCATCTAGAGAGACAAAGAAGGGCAGTCTAGATATAAGAGGGTGCAGGGGAATCACACAGAAAGGCACCATCCAGCACTTGACATAAAGCTAGGTGGGGTGACATGTACAAGTACGGAAGTTACCATGCCGGTTTGCACCAACTATCTCCCTGCTCTGAGTCCTGTTTCCCAGCCTGGCTGATGCTTCAGAAGAGTCCAGTTTGGAGGAAAGGTGTTTTTCTCTGCCAACTGGTCTGAGGTTGACTTCAGCCTCCAATTTTGGATATTCTTTGGCTTTTCTCCAAGAAGGTGGGTCCAGCTGGCAGCACATTGGCAAGCTCAGGAGACAGCTTTGTGTGTTCTCATCTCTTTTTGTATGACACTTAGATATAGAAGCAGCTATTGTCTGTACACAAAGCCTAAAGACAAATCACCACTTAAGCCAAAGAGCTGCCACCCAAATTATCTATAAATGTTGTGGAATATTCCCTCAGGTGGCATCCAGTCACTGATGTGGGCTTGAGTACACTGTTATTCACTGATGTTCAGAGTTTTACCAGCTTATGAGTTTTAACTGACTCTCTGTCATGATGATAATTTTATGTGAGGAGGCAGATTGTTCTAATCTACTATGATATTCTTGCAACAAGTTTTGGCTGCTGTCAGTGAGGAGAACTGAAGAGCCTGTATAAATCACACCATAATTCAAATACCTATCTGATACTATTTTTAATCCTGCTTAAGCTGTGCTGCTTAACTCAGTGCTACCTGGTGTAAGTCCCATGAGTTAATGTGGTTTCGTATGTTCTATATTCTCCAGAGACTTTTCTCTCTCAGCTTTGCACTCCTGTTTCTGCTCTCTTCCAGAAGATACTCAGTGCTAACCAACTATTATAGATGTCTCTGAGGGCATGGTTTCCTTTTGCTCTTTATGGTGGTGTGTAAGGCAGGAAAAAGATGGAGAGCAGCAACATTTCTGCTGAGAGATTCCCCTGGCATACTGCTGGAGACAGTGGTGTGGTAGAACACAGGGACAAAAGTTCCTCTCTATTATCACTTAGTATTTCCTCCCTGGTGTATCTGAATAAGTCGTGGGTATTTTTTCCCTGCTCTTTTTTTCCCCTTGTCACTACTGTGGAATGAAAGGACATTTCCATTTAACTGTCTATGTTTCCTGTATTCATTTGGAACCTCTGGGCGTATTGAAGTGCTCTCTGAGGGCAGTCTGCATTGCCTGGCTTTGGCTGATGCTGGATTTCACCCACAGTATTCCGCTTTTCTACCCAGCTTTGTCACTCTGATATTCTTCTCGTTCCACTTTTATCTTGATTAATTTAAATGAAGCTGTCATCTGCATTTTTCTACCACCTGTTCTTCTCAGTTTCCAGGTGACTCATACCTCAGTAGCCCTAACATAGACCCTGGTGTGACTAAGTTTTTGAGCTGTACTCATTCTGAAGACTAGCTGTTTATTCTTTACTTTCAGTTTCATCCACTTTCTCATTTGTGACAGAACTTTCATTCCACAGATGCTGGTTTTCCAAGAATGTCTCTGAAAAATGTGTTACCGGAAGGTCTAGATTGTCAGCCGGTTATCTTGCAAAGCTGTTGCAGAGATACTTTGAAAGAAGTCCACTAAACAAAAGACCAACTCTTGTTCAGGAGTGAGAGCACTGACTAAATTAGTAAGTTAATTATTTGTGTACTGGTGTGTGTATAGCTTATACAGTTTTAATTCTTTAAGCTCGTAATTCTAACTCTGACTTCCATGGGCATAGGGAGCAGACCACTGAGTAAGGGAATTGAGGAACTTCCCTTCAGTGTGGTTTTACTCTTCCCTCACATCCTTCATAGGTGAGCTCAGTCATTTGTTGTAGAGAGCCATTCAGGCACTCACTGGGAAAGGTGTGACATACAGAGAAATGGCAAATTCTTCTTGAGCATTAAGTCATGTTTAGATGCTCTGACACCAGTCATAGGGAAGTCAGAGGCTGATACTGTCCTCACCCATGGGAAATGAAAAACGACTGGGTGGTTTTTGAAGAGAAAATGGGTGGTTTTTGAAGAGAATTACCTTTGCAGTCTTTGCCCTTGAAGAGTCAGAGAGGGACATGAGCATTGAGGGGTTAGCCGGAGACTGGTTTTGTGGGACACTTCACCCCTGAAAAGTCACTGTGGAACTGAGGTTTTTTCAGGACTTACAGATGGATGCCCTTGGTCTAGCCCATTATCCAGTGCTTGACTCTCCTCTCATTCTGGTGTTCCTGGTTCCCTGCAGTACTGAGCCTTACAATACTGCTGCTATTCTCTGCTCACTGGCATGTGCTTCCCAGGTGCTCATACCCTCCTGCTTCTGAGGCTGACCCTGTGATGACAGCTGCCTGGCTGCCTATCAAAGGTTCCATTTAGAGTTAGGCCAAGAGCAGACAGAAGGCTGCAGTGTTACACCCCGAAATCTGACACAGTGTGGCTTGCCTGCTTTTCAGTGGGTCCTTGACAGCCTTTCAGCTCATGTCTGTCAGACCCCTGCCAGGCACACAAGTTCACTTCCATCTTGGAAGAAGGGGAGAGAGAAGTGACATTTCACTGAGTGGTGGGCATGCTGGGGGATGTAGAGAGATAAGGCAGGATCACAGAAGCAACTGAAATCCCCAGCGGATATTGCATTGCTGGCTGGATTGACAGGTTAAATGTATTGCTGGGACAAGTATCCCTGCTCCCTCTGTCCCAGAGGACTGTGCAGTGAGAACAGCACTCAACCCTAATGAATCTTGCCCTACATTGGGACCAGTTCTGTTGTAGCCTGGCAGGAAGATGTTCATGGAGAATTTGTTCCCAAATTTCAACAGGAGCTACCAATAAAACGGCTTTTTAAATCAATAAGTTCACATAGCAAAGAGCAGCAGTAAATGAACAGAAACACTGATGTGGCCAAGGATGAAATATTAGCATTTTTCAAATCCGTTTAGTGAAGACAGCCCCTGGGCACTGGTTCAGGTCCTTGTGTTAGGGGGCTGTTTGCAAAGCACTAAGCTAACTTACAGCCAAAACCTGTCAGCTTCTTCCTGGAGCTCAGGAGGGCAAAAGTTGTCTGACTTGTTGACAAACTAAGTCTGGTCTAAAAACTTAATAGCTTTGCATTTCTTTCATCTCAAGGTACTTAGGATACACCAGTCAAGAGCACAAGCTTCATGTGGTGTTTTGGCTGCTCCAGACTACAGGCAAGGAAAGGGAAACTGTTTTCTTCAAGAGCAAATCGAGGTGACTTGTTTGAAGAGCAGCAGTTCAGTGACTACAGATGACCATGATGCTCTGAAAGGCTTCCCTGTTGCATCACAGCAGTGAGCAGCAGGTTCAAACAGTCCTGGCTTGGAGAACCTTCCTGCGCAGTTATAAACTGCTCCTGCCCATGGCTGAATTTTCTGGGGAACTTATTTGTTCAAATGCTAATCTAGCCTTGACTAGTTCTCCAGCTCTGGTGAATCGCAGCACAGGATGGCATGGCTGGTGGCTACTATCAAGCAGAAGTTTTCCACTCTTGGAAAGATATGATTATATCCTTGGGTAAGAGGAAAGTTGTATGGGGAGCCTTTTCTTTGAGGTTATTTGTTCCTACCTGATCTCTACCAGGAAAGCTGTGCCAGCTGTGTCATGTGAGTGGTAGTTTCAGCCCAGCATCCACTAGAGAACATCCCTTGTACAGAAGCTAAATCTAGGGCTTCTGACCTGAGGAAGGTGGTGCCAGCCCTCAGGAAATGGATATCAGAACGGAATAAGGGTCTTCCCAAGGAATTTCTCTGTGTAGTCAGTGGGGAAACACTGGTGACTGACCAGTGCGTGACCCAAACTGTTACCTGTAGGTCGCAGACCAGGGCACTGTCCCAGGCAAGGGACCATGTTCCAGGAGAGGGGGAGAGTGCTGGGGGGTGCAGGGGAGAGTTAGTCCTGCTGGGTCAGCAGTAATGAACTAAGCCAATACAGTAACATCATGGGGCCAAAGGGCTGTGAGAAAGAAGTCTGAGGCCAGGTGGTTTGCAAGGGCAGGAGGAGGAGGTGCACAATGCCTGGGGATGAAATACTAGGCTGACACGTTGATACAGCAGTGGGGCAGTGACATGCTGCCATCCTGCAGCCAGTATGGCAAAATTGCATCAAGGCACTGTGTGCCCTGCTAGCTGACCTCTCCACATCACTCTCCATTCCCTGCCCACTCCTATACTTGGTAGATGAAGGCACTGCCTTTGTTTTGTGCTGTGATCTGTGTCCTTTCTTCCAGGTACAGTGATTCTGCAATACCTCCTGCCTGTTGTTAATACCCAGACTATTCACCCCCACATCGAGGGTGTATTGTCCACTTCCTTCCCCTCTTCGTTTCACAACCACAGTCCCATTCTGCGGTTCTATTGCTCAGTCCTGTGTGCAGCGGTGCCCCTTGCAGTGCTTACCAAGAGTTTAATAAAGATCTACTGCCTGAGTTACCTTCAGCTTTTATAAACTAAAAAATGCAAACAGCATGTAAGGAGCATTCATTACCTTGCACGCCTTCAGCTGCTTATTGGATACACATCCCCCTCCCTCCAGCATCTCTCTCTTTTTTTAATATGTTTTTTTTTAATTTGTTTTGATGAATGAGTGACAACCCTGACACCCGATTCGCTGAGATTAATAGAAACGACACAATATTTACGTCGCGCCGACGAGCAATTATCCTGCCATCTATCTTTGAGATTATCTTTCTGATTGAAAACTACTCATCCGTGTAATCGGAATTATTTGGAATTAGAAGGGAATTTATGGCCCCTCTCACTCTCCCTCCTATTTGCCTCTGTCTCCATCCTTCTTCCCCCTTCTTTAAGAGGGATCTTTTCTTCCTTCATTCCTTCCATCCTTCCTTCTTTCAGCCTTGTGGATGGAAACATGCACTTTGCTGTACAAGGATGGTTGTTTCTGGAGATGGGGCAGACTGGGCCACACTGTGGCCAAGCAGACACTGGGGACAGTGAGAATGCACTGAGGCTTGGGCAACAACCAAAGGATGAAAGGCTCTTCAGAAGAAGGCTGGCATGGGAAGTGGACGTGTGGATGATGCGACTGATGAGGGCTAAGCAGGCAGCACTGCTGTGACAGAATAACTGGGGGCACCTCACTTATCTTAGTTTTCTCTGTTTTACTCTTCCTTCCTTATTACTCTGTTTTGAAGATGCCTTTCATTGGCCCACTGCTTCATAAATGTTCTCCTTGCACATTTATTTTTTGAGTATTTTTCTGGAAGTATTTTTCTGGAAGTATTTTTCCAGGTCACTCTGTGCAGGAGAAGGGCCTGTTCTTGTGGGCATCTTCCTGCATACTGTGAACCTTTCTGCAGCTGCTGCTGGTGTTTCTGCTTTTTCAACAGTCCCTGGAGAGAGCCTGTTGTCCTCCAGTGTATGTGATGGAGAATGGCAGTCTTGCTTCAATACTGATATCCCCTTAACACAAAGCCGTCTGTACAGGGCTTCTAGGAAATACTCTTGCTTATTTGTCATAGCTTTAAGGAGCTGATAGATGGTATAGGACCTGTATTGTTTTTTCTTACTGGGAAGAGCCTGTCTTTTGCTTTTTTTTTTTTTTCAGAAGCACTGGTGTTTTTCACTCTTTATTTCCTTTCTTTTTTTTTCTGGCCTGTGATGCAGAAGAAGCAAGTAGTCATGCTGTGTCAGGTCACCTCTAGAGGCAGAAGACACAACTCTCCCTTGTTGGTGATTCCAAGACAGGACAGCAAAATTCTCATATGCTTCCTCTCTTCCCTGGAAGCCCATCTCTGAGGACAGTCCTTAATGAAGCATTTACTATCTTTCCCCTTTCCTGGGTGAAGACAGGAGTAGGACTATCCTACTACATCTGAAAAAAACAAACAAAAAATCCATGCTGTAGATCAGTCAGCTGAGAACTACTCCTTCTTTGTAAAATACTTCCAAAACCGTGCTTGATTTTTTTTTTTTTTTGGCAAGTGGTTGTGGCAGAAACAGACACAGGGAAGTGGATGTCAGGGGAAGTCAAGCAGTAGAGACGTTTTAAATGGATCTAGTAGCATGTTTCCTTTGAGAACCACAGCGTGCAAAGGTCCTTGGCTGGTGTGAATCCTGATGGAGAAGAGGGAAGGGAAGCAGTGTAGGTTTCTGAACAAGTGCCATGTGCTAACTGAGAGAAAGAGTCTGAGTGTGGAAGGAATTTGGCCTGAACCTGACTGCAGATACCAGTTAATATAGAAGCCAGGCTGCAAAGATGTTTGATACCAAGAACAGTGTAAACAGTTAATAACACAAGGGTTTGGAAAAGGAAATATGCTCTGAGGTTCAGTTGCTCCATCAGCTTGAGAGATCTAGGCCCAGATGGGAATCCCAGATCCTTCCGCCCAGAAATACCCAATGTTGTTATTAATTAGTATGGAAATATTTTCCTTTCTTGAGAGAAGGCTGTTGAATTGCCAGTGGGATACTGGGGGGATGGGTGTGTGCATGTGTGGGATAGCCTATCAAGAAACTATTAATTAGGTTACTTCCCACTGCTGTTGACATGCAGGGGAAGGGGGTTGTCTGTGGGCCAAAAGAAAAAAGGAAAGAGAAACCAAAAGACTGGGATGGAGAATGGAAAGCACGAGGAAAAAAAGGAGATGGGTAGGACAAAGCACACAGGCTGAAAGGGGTATGTGTAAAAAGACATTCCTAAGATTCCCAAAGCAGAAGATGAGAAAAATGAAAAACCAGGATATGGTTAGAATCAAAGGGAGAACTCCTTGGAGACAGCAGCAGCATGGGTTGGACACAGCCACAGAAGGACTGACTGATCCTCTCCTACCTTGTTACTGGTTTTGTTGTTCATACTTCCACAAACTTGGCACCAAGGCTTCCTCATGTCAGAGCAGTGATATTTTATGCCAACTGTCACTATGAAACAGGAAAGAATCTAGATGAGAAACTTCTTTGGTTGTAGATTACCTTCCTTTGCTGGCTGGGTCTTTTACCCCCCTTCCTTTGGAACGGGATCTTTATCAGCTTTGATGAATAATCATAAAAATATTAATTGGAATTTTTTCTTGGCTTTCTGTATCATGTTCAGCCACTTACTACTTTTATCAAGGTCTTTTTGCAGTCTCTAGCTCTGTGCCTCTGGTCATGTACTTCTGGTTCAGCCCTGGGAGAGGGCTGAACACAAGAAAACCCCAGCATAAAGCGAGAGTGTAGCCCTGTATGTAAGCAGTAGGTGCTGCATTTACAGTTCTGAGAGACTGCCAGAACAAGAAAGAGACAAGAAATGTATGTGAGATTATGGGTTAGAATAAGTGAAGGATCTATTCACAGAGGGGAATGAAAACAGAGCAAGTGGGTTACCTAAAAATATCAGTGCAGGCTCCTGGCTCCCTTGCAGAGGAAAGAAATCAGTGCAGTTGTGATTATTCAGAGAAAGTGTTTTGGGTTTGGGAAGCGGGAGGAATGGAGTGATAAGACAAAGACATAGAATTGATACCTCAAATGGGACCAACACAATCCAGATCTATTTATCCTGTGATCTGCCTCTAGAGAATGAGCTGTCTGCTGAATTTTCTCCCAAGAAATGTGTCTAGTATTGGAACATGCAGAGGATCTACCCACCTGCCTTGGAGTAATAGAGCACAGAAGGAAAAAAGCTATCCAGGTTGCAGCCTACCATCACTACTACAAATCCTCAAGTTCCCTAAGAGATCTAGAGTGAACAGGGGTAGTTTGAAACAGGGAAACTGGTAAAAAGAGGCACTAAATCTGGAAGAATATTTCAATTCCAGAGGTTTGTGCACGATAGTGGCAATATACCAGCATGTGAAAGATTGTTGTTAGTCCATGCACATCTCAGCGGCCAAAGAAACTGTTAGCCCTCAATCTGCCACCAATTACAGAATCCGGGAGCACTCATGAAGCCCTTGCCTATCCTCTTCCTATGCTTCACATAAGGCAGAGTAGGCTTGAGGTAGGATGATGCTCATCAGCAAGGAGGGATATGGCAGCACAAGAAGAGTGAAGCAGGAAGAAGCTGAGCACTGCACAGGTGAGGGCTCCTGATTCCACATCCAGCTCTTTTTGGCCTTATTTCCTTGTGGGTGTCATTTATCTGTCTGGTTTTGTTTTCGTTTTAAAGAAAATTAAATACAGATAATTGGGTTCCTTCGAAAAATGCCCCGTCAGTTTAATTTGAATTTAGTGTTTGGCCTGCTTTTCTAAGGGAATACCGAGTGTGTAATTGCACTGGGTAAGTCTATGTAGCTTTTGAATCAGTTATCTAATTTCAAATGCATTTTGCACCCAGTCAGAGTCTGGAAGGTATTAAGTTCACACAAGTTTCATGAAATAGGTGACAGGTAGAGACCTTATTATTATACCTTAGGGAAAGACTGCAGAATGAGCTCATGCTTATTAGAGTCCAGGAAATCCACATGGGACAGGGACTGTCCAAATGCCCCAATTACAGAAGAGTTCAGCTGAGGCTCACATCTTACTGTGAG
>VYZQ01029618.1:24631-34859 GCA_013400655.1 Mystacornis crossleyi
TGCATCAGAGGATCCATTGGTTGGTCAGTGACTTGCAGATTCTCTTAGTGAATAGTAAGGCATGAGCTTCCTTCTTTCTGGACATTCATAATGCTGCTAATTCATATGGATTCCCTGGAATTTAGTAAGAGGTGAGTAACAGTGCAGCCTCAGTATAACAGAGTTAAAAAGCCAGTCAAACACAACAGAGAAAGCTATTGCAAACGAGGAATCTTTGTTTCAGATAGAAGATTCTTAAAGGAGTTATGTTGAAGACCAGATATAAAATTGCTGATGTCTGTACTGACTGTATCTTCTGCCCTCAACTTATGTGTGCCCCAGTTTTCATCAGACTCTTTGAGTACTGGTTTCACTGTGATTTTGGATCCCAGTATAGTCAACCTGGTATAGTTCTGGCATGAATATTACTTTGGTACGACATACTTACTTCAGCATCGGTTCTTTGGAGATGTAAGCTAGACTAACATAAATGTGGTTACAGTTACATAACTTTTTCAGTGAAATATTCTTGTAAAATCATTCCTGTGAAGTGGGATAGTTACAGTTGAACAAAAATGATGCGGGTGAGGCCTCAAATTATAAAGTATTTGCAGTAAAGACCATACTTGCATTCTTACAGATGCGTGGTGCTAAGTGTCAAAGGACCACAGGTCCTGAGTGCTGCTTATAATAATAATAATAATACTACCAATAACATAAAAGTCTGTCTGGGGAGTCACCACAGCATGTCTGTAATTAGTCGAAGTAAAAATTATCATTTATGAGGCATCTGGAAACATTAAGTCTCAGAGATGAACAGTACCTATGTAGTCATCTCTGTCATGGCACAACCTTAATGACATTTTTGTCCATGAACTTCCTTACTTTTGCTTGCTCTGAGCCCTAAAGGTAATGGCTGAAGAGCTTTGGTTTGCAGTCTTGCCACTACATAGACCACTGAGGCTGTCCATGACTCACTTAAAAATGTTTGCAAGGGTAACAGGTAACATTTTGCAAACATAATGTAGCAATGCAGAAGCAGTTTCTCTGCACAGTCTCACATATTCTGAAGAAGGAGCTGAATAAGAGTTTGCATTTATGGAGAGCGTGGCTGAAGAAATCACCTTTGAAGGAGGGAATGAATGAGCAGTTCAGGGGAAGGAACTGCTTCCTTGTGGCTTTGGATGTCAAGCCTTGTTTGCCTGTTTGTGCTTTGATTAAGCTTTTCCAGAGTGAGTAACAATTTCTCCAGATTACTGCCATCACTCAGAACAATAGTAGTTAACATAGAACACTTGAAAATAATTCTTAAAAAATTGAGTGTTTTGTTAAATTTCATAAGAGAACCACTGAGATTTAGGAAAGTATTTTCTTGAGGAATTTGCTAATACAGTCAAGAAATATGAAATGCCCCATGTTTACAACAGCAGTCCACATGTTTCTAAATTAGTTTTCTGCCTAAAGACCAGAGAGAAAATGAAAAATAAATTAACTTAAAAAAAAAAAATGAACTGTTTTATTTGAAAAGTTAAGAAGGAGACATTAAGACATTTTTATAGGCTACATGTTTCCTAACGTCCCATTTTTACAAATTTAAAACTGTGAATTGTGTCATCTGATAAAGTGTCAAAAAGAAATTTCTTTGGGAGAATGAGGCATATGAAGCACAACAGCTTTGGAGAACAGGCTTCCAAAGAGAAGAAGGTAGTCTGTCCTTCAAGTTTCCATGGGGTTTCACCAACCAAGTGAATCCCAGTATCTCATGGCAAGGCACATAATGTATTCAAGAAAGAGAGGTTCTGTTCTTGTCTATATTACTTAAGGTGTATTAACTCAGCGATAACTCAGCCTAGATACAATCTCATGGTGCTTTGCACTTGAATTAATATAGCCTGGATCTCATCTGGATATAAAGTCCACATGAATGAGGCTGTCTTTCTGCTGAAATCCAAACCAGCTCGTTCAGAGCACGCTCAAGTAGCCCTGTATATCTTTGTTTTGCTAATGTACCCTAATTTTGCTATGTAGCATAAAAATGGGACTTCTCCAGGAGTTCCTGTTACCTGGCTGCAAAGCGGTGCTGCTGCCCAGCCTCGAAAATGTGCACGGGGCTGAATCCAACACTTCTGGCACAGAGGTTATTGTTTCACAGAGATGATAAAGGAAGGTTGTGATTTCATAGTGGGCTGTTTTTCCCAAGCTTGTAAGCACAGGGCAGTTGTGTGGTACATGATGTGTCAGGGAAGAAGCTACTGTGAGTGCTTCAGATCTTCCTCCCTGTGCTCAGTGGGCAGTCGCAGCAAGGCGGTGTATGAGTGTGTGAGGCCATGCCTGTGACACATTCCTTAAGGGAGGGAACAGAAGAGGAGCTGGGCACCTCCCACCAGCAGCAGGGCCCTCGGCAGATGTGATGGAAGGGACTGGTTATTCCAGGTGAGGGCAGGTCCAGGTGTGGCAAGAGCACAGACTAAAGCAACAGCAAGGGACTGAGCAGCCAAATGTCCGCGTCTGGAACACGGGCTCGTCAGAAACCTTCCTCAAGCAGCTGTTTCCAAGGGGCTTTGGGTAAATCCACTTGAAGTTAAGAATTTGACATATTTTTTTTCCCCCTTCTCACTGTTAAGCCTTGGTGAATATGACATCTTTTTACAGGCGGTAGGTGGGGGTGGGGAGGAGGAGGGGAGTATGGAGGGCAATATAGCTTGCTATGGACTGTGCTATACCTGATCTCCAGCTCAGGTTCCAGCAGCTTTGAATGCCTGTGATGAGCTGCGGGATACCTTTGTGCCCAGAAGTGGTCCATAGAACTTCCAGAAGCACAGAAAGGGAGGAGGAGGGGGAAGAAGGCCACTGAGGCATTACAAGGGGGATGGTCTCCGTGCCACATGCACAAGATTGTCTTCAGAGGAACTGCTGGAGTTTCGGCTCTTTCTCAGCCTCGCGTTCTGTTGGCTGGCAGTACATGGCTCCATCGGACTGTGGGACAGCTGTGATGCGCTTGTCTGAGCACTTGGCACCTTATCCTGCTACTCCCTGGCACTGCCACCTCTCTGCTGGACCTATGCGTGTGTCCCTTCCTTCACATTCTTTAGGTGCAAAGCATCTTCAGACCAAGTCCTGAGTGACTGAAACATGCAGTAAAACTCTGCAGCTGCACAGACTTCCCCTGCAGCTTGTCCCTTCTGTGTGCTGTAGCCTTGCTTCTGCATCTGGGATGAGCTCTGTGCTGAGGAGCTGAGTTTCTGGCTGCCTGGAGAGCAGAGGAAAGGAAGGCTAAATCGTTTTGTGAAACTTTTCTTTCTTGCACATGTGGGTAACTACATTTAAGGAAATGGCTCTTGCCATTTTTCCCTCCTCTCTCTCCACTCTCTTAAAGAGGAAATGCTCTGAGTTTTGAGGTGCTCCAGGATGCAGAGCAGGAAGCATCCAGGTTGGGTGAGCTTTCAGAGGTGACTGGCAACACTGAGATGAAGAAGGACTGGAGGTGATGGAATGAGGAGGCAAAGAACTGCAGTGAAGAGGAAGAAACCACTGCACTTACTGCTAAGATGAAGCTGAGCCAAAGTTCAGCAGAACTTGCTATGTTTAGCCTAAAGAAAGAAAGAGAGACGAGGGAGGGAAGGATACTACCTGGGCCTGTACCTGTTCAACATTTTACAAGGGCCTAAAGGTCTCTGCCAAAGGCCTGGCAGCCATACAGTGGGCTCAGAAGTGGTTTTAGATGGCACAGAGCTGAGAGGCTTTAGTTGGAAATGCAGATTCCTGTTCCCCTAGAGGTGCAAGCGAACCTTGTTGTAGCTTTATGTGCTAGGAAGATTTCTGTGGGGGTAATGCTTAGCCAGCCATTTTGTGTTTGATTTACCCACAGTGAGGGAGTGTATTATGGTGGCCGAACTTCACTGCCAGCAAGGGAATGGAGGCAGGCATCTGCATACACTTTGCTGTGTCTGTGGAAGTCATGCGTGCCCTCAAGTGCCTCCCAAACACAATTGTTTCAGTTCCTCATTAGTCAGGAATTGTAGGTACGGGTTTGGTGTGATCTGTGGGGGAGAATAGTCTCTCTCATAATATAAACACTGTTTCTAGTACTGTTCAGGGTTATTTTTGTTTGCCTATCTTCTCCTATCTGTCCCTGTGGCATATCCAGCCTGGCACAGAAGCCCTAGCAATATCACCCAGAGATCACCTGGCCAGGAGCAATTGCTTGCATAGGTCTTGGGTACAGAAGGAGAGCTACTGAACAAAGTAGATTTTTTCTGTCTATTATGACACACTGTGGTGGGCTGACCTCGGCCAGCTGCGAGCTGCAGTTCCTTCAGGAAATATCCACCTGCTGCATTGTGGCCTCAGCAGGGGCAGGGGGGGATTGTCTGCTTCAGCACCTGAAGTGCCTCCTCCCCTCCTGCTCTGACCTGAGTGCCCGTGGGGCCGTTTCTCACTCCTCACTGCCTATGCAGTGTTTTCTGCCCTTTCCTAAACATGTTTTCCCTCAGGCACCACCGTCTTGGCCAAGGGGCTCAGCTGTGCCCCGTGGTGGGCGGGTTGGAGCCATTTGGAACAGGCTGTGTCAGGCATGGGGTAGTCCCGGCCTCTCCTCACTAAGGCTGCCGTGCAGCCACCCCACAGCCAGCACCTGGCCACAGACACCTGGTATGGATATGCTGAATGACACTTGGCTGATAGTATTTTGACAGGGGTAAGAGCTGCACCTTCTCAGTCTGGTGAGAGTCCCCAGGGCAGAGATGAGGGCTCTTTCAGACACGATTAATGTGGCTGGGAGGTCAGGCAGGACTGAGATCAATGGTGTTGCTTTGGAGGGGTCTCATGTAGGATTCACTGCAGAATGAGTCTTTTCTCACTTGAGAAGCTGCAGAATTTGCATGGTACCTCACTTTCTTTTGAGAGCTCTGCTGAATTTTGCCAGCCTGCCAGCATGTCCTCAGTGGAAATGGAGGCAGATGAAACCGCTCCGCTTGCATGCAGAGGGCTTCTCCTGGAAAAGCTTATTCCTCATCTGGGTGTCTGCAGGCATAATATCCTCTCCTCTGAGGAACTTCATCAGTTATTTCCCTTCATTTTTGTTTTTTAAAATGTATCTTTTAATCTAGCAAGACACACAAAGAGTATGGAGCCTTTCCCTGGAGAGAAGAGAGAGCACTAACAGCCCCCCTGACACACAAACTTGGAAAATGGTGATGCTTTTTTCAAGGGAGCTGAGCTAACACTCTGGCTGTAAGGAGTTTAGATCTGGAGCCAGACATCATGGTTAGGCCTGTCTGTGGTTATGATGTAGTTGTTTGGGTTTTGTAGAAGTTGTCTGAAGGAATCTGAACTAAGAGCAAAACAAAAACCCAAGGGGAAGCTGTTTCTGGCAAACCTGGTCTCTCTTTTATCTGGCACCAGAGCTGGCTTGAATCTCGCTTTGTCCTCCTTCTACTGATATCAAAATTGCTACCACCTCTATTATGACAGTTACCGTGCTTCCTCTCCCTCCCCACCACGCCAAGGTCAGTGAGAACATGAAACACTATCTCTTGCCTCAAGCCAACCATAGTAGGCTGTCGGGCTGCTTTGAGATTTGTCTGAGTGCACAGCTAATGCCCTGCCAGCACAGGTGTGGACTTGCTGGTGCTAAACAAGGTCCTGAGCAAGTGGTACAACAACAGTTGATGAGTTTCTGCAAAGCATCTGCAGCAAATGGAGAGTGCAGAAGGTGCTTGCCCCAAATGATGCAATTGACAGCCCAGCGCTGGAGGAATGCATTGCAGCGTGCAGTTGGAAGAGGATGGTGGTGGTTTCCAGTGAGTGAATATCATGGTTACATAATTTAGGCAGGAGTACATCCAGGAATTCTTTTTCTGTTTTTATTTTATTTTTTCATGGATGTAAATACAGAAGCCCTTTTAGGCAAAGGCTGTGTAGTAGGAGTGAAAGTTTAGTAATGGATCTAAGTGAGGTAAGGGGAGAAGAGACTGTATTATCATACTGTATATGATAGACTGACAAAGGCCATGTATTTAAATGTAATGCAGCATATGATTGTCCTAGTGCTTGCAGGATTTAGTTAAATCCTTACAGATTTTAGTTCTGTGTGTACATGTAGAACAGAATGCTTGCTCTGGATAGTCTCTGAATGCACTCTGGTATGTGTTTTGTTGCTCAGACCAAGCTATTTTTCATTAGTGCATTGTTATTACTGGTGGACTCAGAAAAACAAGGGAAAGGAGCATGCTTCTGTGCTTGGTCTTGTTCTTCTTCAAGTCAATGGAATAATCTCTGCTTGAGCAGCCACAGATGGTGCCTCTCCACAAACTAATTCTACAAAGAGCTGTGCCAGGTGAAGACTTTTCTCTGCCCCCAGGTCTGAAAATGAAAGAATAGACTTGGGTGCTGCCTTACCCAGGAAAAGTTCCTTAGTCCTAGCCTGATGTGCTTTACTTGTAGCTATCCATAAAGTTTGCAGGTTCCTTTCTGCCAAAGAACTGTTAGAGTCCTAGTCTCCAGCTGGCCAGCAGCTAGACAGTGCTAACATCTTTAGCTGGAATGGCTAAATCTGGTAGGGGACTTGAGTTAAAAACCTAGTCATTTTCACATTCCTGAAAAATAGCAAGTATACAGGAACTAAAGAAAGAGCAAAGTTTACAAGAGTATTAACAGCAGTGTGACTTTCCTTGCTGATGACAGAGACTTGACACGGCAAAATGGCATACACCATCCTGGAGAGTACATGATAAAAATGGATGCAAACATGAACTTTGTGTTCAATGTGTGTGAGGAAAATGCCCTGCTTTGGATATTGGTTGCACAGAAAAAGACTATTGAGCAATATGAAGTTTATAGCATTAAAATCAAACAAGAAATTAAAACAACTAAACTCCTTGCAATAATATCAGCATTTCCCTCTTGAGAAATTGCTGTTTTTCAGACTATCTGCTTTGTATCAAAATGCATAGTATATTTAACTACCTATTAGACCTAAGAGTCATAGTATGTGTGCCAAGCATCCAGAAGAGATTCACTTCTCAAACTTTTTCATTCTTTTATCTTTTACTTCTTGTCTTGTAATTTTCACAGTCTTGGAAAAGGTTTGTTGGTTTGGGGGTTTTTACATTGATTTCCTTTATGTAAAAATTATCATTTAGAACATCTTGGTGTATAAGTAGTCCCTGTTTGAAAGCTGCAATTCACACCTTACTAAATCCAGGAGGGCACTAATGCAGCTGTTCAGAAATTTTGGGTTTGTGAGGCTCTTTCTAAAGTAGTGTGACTCTGATGAAGAAACTTTTTATTGTGTGTTATAATTATTCTTCATAGTTTGTGGCTGCCTTGGAAACTGCAAAGCTGACTTTCAGTTTATCTTTTAATACTTGTATTCATACCTGCATTTCCTGATAAAAAAGTAGCAGTGACTCTGAGGTTTAAACTTAAAACACGTAAATCCGATTTGCACCAAAGCATCTTGAGGCTTACAGGGGAAGGGACAAAGATTATCTGAGTGGTTTAATGTATGGGTGGAGGGAATTGGAAGATTCCATTGATTGGACCATTTTTTTCAAGCTTCAAATATTTTTGCTTTGGTCCTATCTAAAAAAAGTTATCTTTTTGTAAAAGTGAATTCTTGTTTGTTTTTGTTGTTCAAAGGAAAGTATATTTTACATTCCTCAATAATAGCTTGCATGCACCTGAGCGAATTCTGCCCAGATTTATATGTGCAAGAATCAGACTCTGTGTCTGAAGGAAATGAAGCACTGAAATTTTACCTCCACCACAGAGTTGAGGATCTGAGACTGAAATACAGGTGCGTGATCGAAGTGGCCCTAGCAAGCAGCATTTTAAAAAATACCTTCCCAAGCAACAAGTAGCAAATACTGTAAAACTGCACTTGCACTTTACAATGGCTTGTACTTGGGTACCTCAAGGAAAGAGGTGAGCCCTTATAGAGTCTATAAGTCTCTAATGTTTATTTTTTTATTTTTTGTTTTTTATTAATAATGTATCTGAAAGTGCTTTTGAAATCTTCTGGCTTGCTTTTTGTAGTGTTTTGAGTGGGCATTCAGTCTTATGGCCTCCACTCTTGGATTCCTTCCCGGCCTCGCCCCGAGTCTGGAGTCTGGAATTAAGTGGTGTTTGTGCACAAGGGTGCTGGCAGGGGGGGTGGGGAACTTGTGTTTGAAGTTCTATCTAAAGCAGATCTTCTCTGGATTGCTGGGCACCCCAGTGGGGAGCAATTACAGTCATACATCCTGCTGTCAAAAGGCAGAGAGGAAGGATGGAGGAATGCTGACTCCATTCAAGGTTCATTCATAGTAGCTAACTGTGGCATGCTGTCAACACCTCCTGCCTTCACCCTTAAAGCAGAAAGTTGAAAAATGGGGTGCAACTGTGTGCTCAGGACTTCTGCTGTGTAGGTACAGGATGCCAATGATAAGCACTGGACATGGACCTAAGAACTGAATAGAACTTCCCAGCTACCTGCTTGAGACGTGCCCAAAAAGTCCTTGTGATTTAGACTACATCGTGGGTTTTCCCACCAGAGCATCAGTTTGGCCCATGACAATGTAAGGGGGCAGGGATCATGCTTTTCTATACAACACAAGGCTTGACAGAGTATTTGAAGAACTTTAGATGTCAGCAATATATAACAGCAAAGAACAGTCTGACAGTTAAAGCTGAGTTTTTCAAAAGTGACTTTTGGATTTAGGTTTTGGGACCTTGATCTGCCTTCACCTGCCATGCCTCAGCCTGATTATTCTGTGTATGAGTGTCTAAAATTCCTTCTGGTGGCAATTGATAGTTTAAAATGTTTTACAGCTCTCAGTTTTAAAGCCCGAAATATCTTGTACTAGTCAGCCCAAATGAAAGGGCAAAAATAAAACTTTTCTTTGTTTATCAGGTAATTTTTGATCTGAGATCTGATTCAACTAGGTGAAGAACCAGAATCCAGCAGGCAATTGAGGGTGTGTTTCCATGCTGGAGTTCAGCCTGTCAGATACTTTTCCCCCCCCTCTTCATTTGTAGGTCTTCATCTGTAGATATCAAAGTGCCTCAAAGCGCAGTGTTAAGTATTGTTATACCTGTTTTTTTAAAGCCGAGGGATATGCAGCTGTGGTAAAGTAACAAGCCAGACTTCACACAGGACAGTAGCTCAACTGAGGAAAATGATTAAACATCATGAGTCTTTGCCCAGTGCTTCATCAGGCCCCTCTCCAGCAAAAATGTCATTTTTTTGTAAAACTCTTTAACTAAATCCTACCAGCTTAGACACAAGGGACATTGACATGAGGTGAATTAAGCATGCAGCAGGATTTGGCCCCAAAAGAGGAAATTACTGTATTTTCCTATATAATCAATAGCTGAAGTTGAATGAGACCTTGGATATGATGTGGTGGGTCCTTGCCTTGATTTGGGATAGCTGCTCTTGTTGACCTAACCTTCTTTACTCCAGCAACAGCAGCAGCTGCAGTGCAGTGTAGACATGCCTGAACTAGCTAAAATAGTTCAGGTACTGCTAGCCACTGAGCCAAAGAACCATGGAGTTCAGCATGGGCTTGGTGCCTGAGGATTTTATCCTGCTCTTTATGAGTTAAGCACTTCTTTACCATCTCAGTTCAAGCAAGCCTAGCAATATGTTGAAAAGAAGGCTGGTGTGTCTCGTACCCTGTCTGCACTAGTACTTCTGCCAGCTGAAGTGAGCGTGGTGCTAGGGTTGATTGTAGGAGATGCTGCCAAAGACAGCAGTGTCATGAAAGCTGTTTTGCCTCTCCCTGCCTACTATTCTACCTCTTCTTCCTCACTCTCCCATTGCTTTTCATCATTAGCTGCCTTGCCTTTGATTCCATTTGCTATGGAGCTCCCTCATCACTAAGGTTCTACTGGAGATCATGAATATCTAGGAGCTGGCAAAGGCTTAGAGAGCCAGCTGCCTGCTGGAAAAGTTACTGGCCTGGCCTGACTGTGGCTCTAACAGGAGAATCTGTAGGGACTAAATATGGGAAAATCCAGGACCATTACCCCTGTGTCAGGTAATGAGGACCAGACCAGAAGCATTTGTGATGTGTTCTCTCAAGTCACTGTCCAGATGATGGGCTCCCAGCTCAGCCTCTGTAAGAGAGCTTTGCTGATATCTGTAACTCATCACTTTCTCCTGGCAGCCAAGGACACAAGCAGAAATGAGGGTTCAGGTCCTTTAGAGCTAAGTAACTTTCGCTGAGTCAATAGGGAGGTACCATCACTGCCCTCAGTTTTGCTT